>QYTT01091175.1:0-11787 GCA_006980735.1 Dasypogon diadema
TGAGAAAATTTTGTATAATTTATATCTTACGTACCACAATGTAAAAAAGGAATTTTTCAAGACTGTTAAACAAAGAACGAATTTATTAAAAGAGGGTTAGTGTACATCAAAATACGACTTAAAAGATCAGAGTTTTTATTAAAGATAAGAATTTCAATTGTAAAAGAAGAATATGTTTGTCTTTTACTTATTTGTTATTTGTTATGCCAATATGAGAATATATAACTTAAACTTGGTACAGTTTGCAATTTGTTTACTATTTATTTACAGTTACAGGTCCTCAAAGATTTTTGACTTTGAATATTGCCTGATGGAAATAATTGCTCATAACTTTTGAATCACCCTATGGATTCTGATTATTTGTGGTTTAGTTAAATGCTATCATAAGTATCTGTCTTTTGGCACCTCACTTGTTGTTATCCACGAACTATTCTTGGAGATATTAGCTGCGTTCTTTTGGCAGCAGAGTACAGAGTTGTCATACATTAATTGGGTTAAATTAACTCGGTTATTTAACCGATGCTTACTGGAATATTTAAGTCTTCTACGGGAAAGTAGATGGCGCTTATTGAAAGTTTTTGTGTTTAAAAGTTGATTTTGCTCATCATAGCAAATATACACTAATGTGGGCAAAACTGACATTAAGACAAATTTCAAGTTAATAACGGTCTTTACTTATCTCGGGTTTACTTGAAAAGAGGAAAAGAGAAGAAGAAGAATTAGCTATGTACTCCATGGATTCCAACCGTTCTTTTGAGCTTTCATAACTCTGTTGCCCAAAAGAACACAGCTATTATCAAAAAGAATAGAAAATTTTGGATTTTTTGCCTAGAATTTACACTTTATTACCTTTCGTTGGAAAAACCGTTGCAGGTAGCCGGCTACAGATTTTTGCGGAAGAAACGCGACATGAGTGAGTATTTTTTAACAATAATAAAATTAAATTCCCTAGAAACAATTTTTTGAAAGAAAAGGATTTATTTTTCAAAATCCCAGGCAAAATATCGAGAATTTTCGATTCTTTTTGATAATTGTAAGAATAAATAAATAAATAATCAGAACTTATAGGGTGATTCAAAAGTTACGAGCAATCATTTCCATCAGAAACATTCGAAGTCGAAAAATCTTTGAGGGGCTGTAATTCGTTAGATGAGGGGTTTATATGTGGAACGATTTTATTATCAGCTCACCTCAAGGAATACCATATGGTGCCTTGATCTGAATCACCCTCTAAAATTTTTATATAAAAATAAATACTAGTAGTGGACTTCAGAAGTATAATTTATGGAAATTTTTTCAAGAAAGTTATTTCCTACTTTTGAATTATAAAAATCGTGTATTTCATAGTTTTCTAAAAATCCTGAAAATGGAGGAAGAGTTTCTTTCACAGATATATGTGAAGATTCTTTGTCAGATTTCGCTGAAAATGAAAATGACAGTGAGTTTTCTCATTTTCAACCTGAACGAAAAAGAGTGGGTACATTACGTGCTTTCATCGTCATCAAGTGAAGAAGAAATTGTAAGGTTGAACGTAAGGGCTAGCAAAACACGATACGTGCGTCTGGTCCGAGCGGTTTTATTGCAAGAGACAGTAACATTTCATTTAATTTTTACAGTAGTGTTAAGTTGGCATCTATATTATTATTAAACAAAGTAGGAATTTGTGGGACAATAAAATCAAATAGGTGAACATCAAATTATTTAAAAAACATAAAATTACGACATGGAGGGACACGTTACAAGCGAAGAGGTGAAATTATGGTGCAGGTATGGAAGAATGCAAAAAAAAGCGCAATATTCAGAATGCTTACATGATTCATCCCAATAATTCGACCGTAACGCGCAACTCCCCATCAAGAAGCCGCCCTGCATCATTGTTGCAATCAATATATGAATGGTGTCGACCTTGCTGAACAACATTTTGCCTACAATCCTATCTACAGAAAAACTTTCAAATGTACTAAAAAATTGTTTTTCTACCTTCTTCATTGCACCATATTTAACTCATTCCACATTTACCAAATACTTAATACACAATCAAAAATTATATTCCACGATTTCATGCTCAATGTAGTTTAAGGGATAGAAGAAAGCGCTGATACATCACATTGTGATACTGAAGAAGTAAAGAATGAACCCTCAACTTCCACATGAACACCCCATTTTGACCCAAGGAAAGACTGTCAGGAAATATAAAACAACACGAATTCGTAAAAACTTTGGGCTAAGGTAGGGCTGGCAAAAAAAGATGTCGTATATATTATTCGCACAAAATAGGTCGAGATACTTCATACATGTACAAAAGCTGTAAAGTCGCCTACATATGACAAGTGTTTTCAAGCATACCTAACAAAAAAATACTCCTATTAATTTTTGTAATTTGTTATACCAAAAAGAAAGATAAATGTTTAATTTTTAATGTAATAGCAACAGTATTACAATACAAAGCAATTGAAATTGTTTTATTTTGAGAGTTATTGAAAAATGTTTTTATAAATGTAATAAACAACTAATAACGATATTTACAAGTATTACGAAGTCTAATTTTTCTGGATAAGAAAGTCTTTTGCTCCCTTCCCTAAATTTTTTTTTTACAATATTAATTAGATAAAAAGTTATGGTAATTTTTGTAATCTTACGCGATTGTAAAGATCGACAAGGAACGGCCCCGTACCCGCCGTAAGCGCAGCGCCCAAAATTTACCATTGTAACTGACCTAAGTCTAGGGTTTGGTTAGCTACATTTAGTAATGCCCCCAAATTTATACTTTTTTTAAAATATTTGATGAACCCATCTAAAAGGGTACCTCTCCCAGGCCTGCGTGCTGAAAATGTTCCATGCGGTCGGCTTCCCACGTTGGCGTCGTTTGGCAGCAAATCCTCGAAAGATTGGATTATTTTAAGCACTCGATTTTATTTGATTGCAGCACTTGTACTGACGTTAATTTTCGCAAGGCTATTTTTTTAAAAAAATACAACACGATCAGATCGTCCAAAACAGAAGGAAGCATAAAAGAAATTCTAAGGGATTCTATCTTACATCAATTTAGGTAATTTCAATATTTCTAGCCTTGTAATTATTTCTTACACCTTTTCACATGATTATTAAACGTGTGCTTTTAATAATATATATAATATAATAGTTCTTTATTATTTGCACAATTGAGATATAAAAACTCATTTATATGCGCATACTCTAGAGATAAGTTCACATATTATACTAAAAATAATGTAAAATAATGAAAGTCACAAGTGAAGTGAGCAGTGCACTAATAAAGGAAAAAGTATATGTGCAATATCCAATTATATATACAATATCCAAAATATATAAAAAGAAAATATGAAAAAAAGCATGTGCACGCGCAACTATTTAGTTCATAATACTTTAAAATATCTGAAAACGCCCATCCTAAAACTCCGTAGACTCCTGATAGTCCGAAGATGAACAGGCAAGCTGTTCCAAACCCTAACCCCATAAACAAAAAAAGTGCGTGTACTAAACAGATAACTATGTCGAGGAAGTAACAATAACTTTCTACGAAGCGACATAAATAATTCAACGTAATCCTGAAGAAATTCAGCACATTGACCATTAATTATCTTGTGCATCATTATGCAGATCCTAAAATCCAAGTATTGATCCAGCCGATACCCAAGTATATGCATAGAGACATGAGATACGTGATCATATCTTCTAAGACCAAAAACATATCTAATGCATGCATTGAAGCCATCATTAAGTCTTCTACTTAAGTCGTCTACATGCCCAGATATTTGACCACCGACTTAAATTCTATAGGGTACGTATAGATTACATATACGTTTAAGTAGAGACACGGAAAAGATGAAACATCGATTCGGCGATTGAGAAGTACAATACTGTGAGTTTCACTAGGATTTAGGGATAATTTGTTTTGAAGTGACCAACTATACATACGAGACAGATCATAATTGAAATTATCAATATCAGTAGTAACGGTAGAGCTGGATGATGGTAGGAACAATTGCACGTCATCAGAAATACTTAGGAACAGACACGATATCATTAATATACATCATGAATAAGAAAGGACTCAGGATAGACCCCTGCGGAACGCCTGAATGTAGTTCCAACGGTTTTGAGGATGATGCATTTATCACAGTGGTTTGTTTTCGATTACAAAGATAAGACAATATTAGACTAGCAGCCAGCTTACCAAAATTGAATTGTCTTATTAACTTTTCATAAAGTATAATGAAATCAACCGAATCAAAAGCTTTCGGAAAGTCCAACAGACACAATATCGAATACTTCCTTTGTTCAACATTTCTTCTAATGCATTCAACCAAATGAAGAAGGGCGGAGACAGTACTATGTTTTGCCCTAAATCCACACTGCTGTTTCGCAACTAAGGCGTGCGCGTCAGTATATCCTTTAATTTGTTCGTATAAAAAACGCTCTAACACTTTAGACAGGACTGGGAGTATACAAATCGGCCTGAAGTTCTGAGGACCAGCAGGATTACTGGCTTTCGCAATAGGATATACTCTGGCAATTTTCCATTGGGAGGGAAAAGACGAGGTCATGATAGCAGTATTGAAGATGTGTACGATAAGTTTAACTATGAAAGGTAGGATGAGTTTAAGAAAACGCAAGTCGATGTTATCTGATCCTATAGCATTGGATTTTATAGACTTAAGTGCAAAAATCGTATCAGAAATAGGAACATATCTAAAGGAGAACTGCTCTGAGTCACTATCAACTCTATTTGGTAGCAAATTAGCAGTGGATGAATCACTTCTACATGTACTATTCACAAAGAACGCATTAAGTTCATCAGGATCAAAACCTGTGCAAGCAGAGGCATTCGAAGTAATTTCAGCATCTTTTATGTTTTTCCACAAGGTTTTCGACGGTAGACACGGATCAAGATTGCAACGCAAATAGGAGGATTTTTCCCTACGAATTGCAGCAGTAGTGATATTTCGCAGTCTTCTATAGTTCTGAACCACCAAATCTTTTAAGTCAATTATACAAAAGTTAATAGGTATTCTTGCTCTCGTCTCAGGGTCCGTGAAATATATCAAAAGAGTGAGGTTTCGGGAAAAAATGTTTTGGACAAAATTTGGACGACACCAAAGGGCAGTAACCTTGAGCTTGACCCAGTGCCAAATTTGAAGGTCACTTGCTCAACTTCAAGGTTTTCCATGTAACGTCCTGTTTGGAGACCGAAAATGGAGAAAGCGTAAAATTTTACCTTTGGGTTTGTTATTTATGGGTCAAAATGATCCCTAGGGACCATTTCAAGGTCAAATAACCTCAGGAATCAATACTCAGTAATGACGCCATTTCCAAAAATATTTATATTTGAGCTAAAATTTGTACGATGCAAAGAGGGGTACTTATGGAAAGTGGGTGAAAACCCGATTACAAGATCTGCCCCAAGTAGTTAGTTAGTTACAGGGGAGTGGAGTTAAATAAAATCGTTTAAAAAAGACGAGACTTTAGTATGTATTATGTTCTCAGAGAGTTTAAATTCCATGTACCATAACACCATTAACTACTAAAGGCATGAGTTTAGTGGGTTAAAATTTGCTGTAGTCAGTTGTTACGCATTTGACATGCAAGAGTCAAATTTTGTGACTAGTAACCCTAAAGCAAAGTGTCTCACAACATCCAAGTTCTAATATTAGAATTTAAGAGCTGGTGCGTGAAAATTACGTCAGCAACTGTACGCCATTCCAAGAAAATCAAATTGATAAGTTTAAGACGTTCGGGATAAGGTTGAAGTATCAAAAGGTAATTCCAAGGCAAGTCTTTGAGTGCTGAAGGGATTCTATACGACAAATGTGAACAGCATGAAAGGATTTCAGACTTGTGATGTGTACTCAAGTAGTGGTTTGACAATCGTGTTTTACAATGTGTTAAAGGCTGGAGGATTTTCTATATCAATGGTTAATGGATCCAAGCGCGTGCGGTTATTTTGGAAATAGAATTTTTGCAATATAAAGTCCAATTTGAATCAGGTAGGTGGGTTGAGCAATCGACGCGTCAATTGTTGCAAAGCGAACTTTTATGGACAATTTATAAGTGAGTGAGTGGGTAATAATTTCTAAGTAATTATAAACTGATAATTGCAAAAAAAGTACTTTTAAATTCGGTTAATTTTCCAAAACACGAAAAATCAAAACACTTGTTTTTATCGAATTACAGCTCGAATTTACAACACAATTCATGTCACCAGACGTTTCCGATATAAAGGAACCATTTTAACTCTTCATCAGCAGCAGAATTAAGAAATTGCTTATCCTTCTAGCTGCTGAACATCTTTGCACAACACAAACTGCACAAAAACTAGATGAAGAAATGCAAAACTGATGCTGCTGCTGAGGAAGAGTTAAAAAATTGGCTTCTCTTCCTTGTCTCGAATAGTCTCGTAAAGTCGAGCTGTAATTCGGTAAAAACAAGACATCAACGCAACATATTTCATTTCAACCGTATACATCAGAACACACCACTGTTGGTAAATAAAATCTTTCTTTAATCTAGTAATAAATAAAAAACATTAATTAAATTAGTTTTTCCCGTCATGCTTGACGGAGCTATTACTAGTTTTCTTATCTATATATTAATTATACAAAGAAAGCTCCCAGTTTCGTATTTCAGCCACTTTTTTTATATAGAGTTTCATCGAGCTTTTCTTGAAATTTTGATAATGGCAACACTGACCCGCATCAGTTCGGGGTTGTGTTCATTACTATGGGGTTGCGTTCCTGGGTAACTTTGGTGTTAAGTTCGGTGTTTGCCACCGATAAGTATGTAATACATGGATTTATTGGAACTTCATTTCATTATTCTGCATGGTAAAATATTTTGCAGGTGTCTTCTTATTGCTTCCTTGCATGAGAGGATTAGGCCTACAGGGGACACCTCTAGAAAAAAACGCGCTTTGAAATTTAAGGTGAAAATTGAGGGAACATATAAAACCGTTATGTCACTCATATACTTTCAATTTTTGCAATTGCACAGGGATCTCCTAGTAATATTGGTTTCTCTATTTTAAGGCGAAAACTTTCCTGTTCTACAAAATTTTTTTATACAAAATTTACTAAGAGTAAGTATTCCAAATATCATTTTGATGTACGATTCATTTTATTTAATTAATTATTATTTTATTTGTTAATTAAAAACTTTTCCATTGATTTTGGTGCAGTGCTAAAGGAGGCGTCCCTAAGATCTGATTAGTGCAGATTTGAAAAAGTGTAAAAACAGTTAGTCGCGACAATTCAATTCAGGCTTAGAACATTGTTTTCTTCCCTACATCTAGGGTATAACATGATTGGTCTAAACCTCACAACCTCCTGAACTAAACCTAAAAAAACACAACCTCCTGAACTACAAGCCACGAAGTAGAGCATTTTTCAATTTTGACCTTGAATAACTTTTCAAGGACACAACCGAACAGGACAAATAACCTACCGTTGAAAGGCCACAAATGTTTTCTTTCAATTGAATCCTTGGTTGTCATCCTGTGATGTCCTTCTGAGAAGTTTTAAGGATTTTACAGGGGCAAAGGATATAAAGTTTCTGGATGCCATTTTGAAGAGGAAGGATCTCCGAACAGAGGTTGATCAGGATACTTCATGGAATTGATTGGTATACCGCATATCAGTAAATTACCGGACACCCTGTACATTACATTTGGTCCTCTAAAAGCCTTGTTTCAAAATTCGTTAAACTTATACAAAAGAAGTGAAAGCCAAAAAATTTGCACCTCTCATTTTCTACCGATCGCTGATTCTCTGTAACGTAGTCTGTGAGAGAGCACATCGAATATGGACAGATATATACGCACAAATGGAAATATACCAACAATAGCTATTTCTGAGGATCACGGGAAAAAGAGTGCTTATAAATTAGGAGGGCTAAGGAGAAGAGGCCTAAATATATACAAGAAGCGAAAGGTTTTGGAACAGCTTTTAGTAAATATGGTAAAGAAAAAAAGGGAAATTGTATTGCAAATCTATTATTTCGGATAATGTAATAATTGATCAATTCTACTTAAAAAATTACCCCATCTGTAGCCTTGAATCGGGAGCTGTAAAAGATTGTAGAAGGCACAAACCCTCTATAAAGAATTTACTGTTTGTGGTGAACAGGCTTAACAACGACAAAATACCTGAAGCTGGTAGTATCCTAATAAACCAAAATCTCCTGTAATTCTAGGCCATGAACTGCGATTTTGCAATCATACATAAATTACTTTTTGTGAACGCTTCAACATAGTAAAAAGTGGTCTGATAGCTGATGTTTAGATATGTGAGACCACTTTCTCCTATCTTAAAGTGTTCATAAAAACGAGTTATTGTGTGAGTGCAATGGAAGCGAGAGTCTAAGAACAGTTACCACTGCGTACAAAGCCAACAGACAATATTCTTAACAGGCAATCGTTGTGATTAGTACTATTTAAAATGAAACTGAAATGATTATTTCAACATTTTCAATCTAATATTGTTTTCGCAGTATCAATTCTTGGTATTGAGAAATTTAATTTGCGAAATATAATTTCAGCATCTTTCTCCACTATCTCCATTATCTCCACGTTTCGAAAACTCTAGAGTCCGAATCCATGGTTTTTAGGAGAGATGTCTGTGTGTGCATCTGTACGTACATTCGTATGTTCGTGAGCTTTTTTTCATCTCGAATATTTAAAGAACAAAATATGATATCGACTCTCGACGAACTTACGAGAGTTCACTTCTGAAGGGGAGAAATATGTCCGAAAAATGTCTTTTACCAATCACTAAAGGTAAATTTGAGTACATTTCCCTTTCGCGGGTTTTCAGGTGATCTTATATATACTGCTATAAAAAACACGCTTATAAATGTAATAAACTACATACATATACTACTCCGACTCGCCGTCTATTTTCAATCCAGACCGCGAGTTAATATTCTTGGGTTGTTATTGTTTTACTTGTTTTTATTTTGTTTCTGCATGAGTAGAATTGCCCATGTAAATATCTTCGAGTTTGCTACCTGCTCCGCTGAGTCTAAGAATTTTACGATCTGGCCCTTTAAAAAAAAGTTTGCCAACCCCTGGTCTAGGTTATGGTGAAGTGAATTAAGTTACCTTATATAGTTTATTTTTTGTAATATGTAAAACAAGTAAAGACAAATAGATTGATAGAAAGTTAAAAAAAAAAAAACGAGAAAAGAAGCTCTAATTTGGTTAGATCAATTATGTAGGGAAGAAAAGAAAATAATGCGTTTTGTAGTTAATTGTCCGCGGCTACTTATTCTTACAAATTCGCAACTGACCTTCAAATCTGCAGGCAGTTCTGTTATCCGCAACCTGTGGACGAACCCTTTGGCTTTAATTTGCCATTTCGTGAATATTCCGTTGACCTGTAGTAAACCCTATCCGCCATATTGGACCCGACATTTTGAATTTTCAAAATTTGGCTCCAGATTCGAAATCAGCGACCAATTCAAAAACCCATTTGAACTTATTTTCATGATGATCAAGAAACTCTTGAAAAAGTTAACATTTACGACCGCCATATTTGATCCACCATGTTGAATTTTTAAACGGTAAGGTTAAATTCGTAATCATTACCCCCAAAAATCTATATATCCGTCATTTTGCCAACATTCCATTGACTTTTAGGAAATCTTGTCCACCATATTGGATCCGCCATTTTGAATTTAAGAAATCCGACTCTGGATCTTCATGACGATCGCAAAAACCTTTGAAAAAATTTACATTTCCGGCTTTAAAAAATAAAACTTTCATGTGGCAGCCCTCCGAAGGATTTAGCCGATTTGGTAAATTTTCTGTCAGGACATTTTACATTTTTAATTTTCTGTCAGGAGATTTTACTAAAGTAATTGCGTGCCGAATTTCATCCATCTGCCTCGAAGCGTTCTCGTTTTAGAAGGAAAATGTCGATTTTTTATTTGACATAGCTGGAGATTTCATATGGCAAACCTATGAAGGATCTTTCATTTTTAGGGTTCCGTACCCAAAGGGTAAAAAACGGGACTAAGACTCCGCTGTCCGTCCGTCTGTCACCAGGCTGTATCTCATGAACCGTGATAGTTAGACAGTTGAAATTTTCTCAGATGATGTATTTCCGTTGCCGCTATAACAGCAAATACTAAAAAACAGAATAAGATAAATATTTAAGGGGGCTCCCATACAACAGACATGATTTTTTTGCTCGTTTTTGCTCGATATTGATAACGGCAACAGGTAGACGTTTGAAATATTCACAGAATATTGAGTTACATTATTCACTTTAAAAATAAATAACTAAAATAAAATTAATATTTAAGTGGGGCTCCCATACAACAGGCATGATTTTTTTTAGATAATGGTCCGGAACCCTTCGTGCGCGAATCCGACTCGCACTTGGCCGGTTTTTTTAAGAAGTATCTGTGTACCAAATTTTAAGTCTCTAATTTAAAGCGTTCTTGAAATAACTCGCGGACAGACAGACAGACATACGGACAGATAGACAGGCAGACAGATGCACATCTATTAAACGATTTCTTTTCTTCTACCATTAACGGCAATGTAATTTATTTCTGTGTATCATGAATATTTTGATGCCATTCAAACATTTGCTCAAAGCTATAATACCCTAAATCTAGGGTATAATGATCTGGGAAACCTTCTTGAGTAGAAATATTTTCAAAATACGTCTTATTTTCTAAATGTCGTACGAAACCACTTCTTATATAAAAAATTCCAATGCCAACTAACCACTCGACAACGCATTTTTAATTATTTTCCTTTAAAAAAAATTTGCATAAATAAGAATTGTATAATGTCAGATAATCTACAATTACATACATGTAATACACTGCTCTAAGTATCCCGAAAAGATCTTTTAGTAAACTGAAAAAGACAAAATGATGCTCGCTCAGAAACTGAAAATGTCTTTTCATATTGTTCGGACACAAAAGGCAAAGTCAATGTTGGTCAAATTTTTATTAGAAGCAGAGGGTCCGGGAATCATTAAATTGACATATGGAGGACAGTGTCCTTTATTTCGTCTTACTTGGGGCTATAAAGCTTCATGTAATCAAGATTTCATGTCTATTGTTAGGAGCTTGCAATCTGTGAGCACTCTTCCGTTCACAAGGAAAAAATCCATATAAATCGGAATAAGGAAAGATATGGAGTGTGTTTTCTTTTACTACATTGATTCTATAATAAAAATACCTTGACAATGGGACAGAATTCTAAATCAAATGAAATATATAACAACTCACCTGAAAATGTTCCTCGACACAAAACAGATACGATAAAGACCACACTCCAAAGACATCTTGATCGTATTTCAACAGAATCCATTATTTTCGCTTGTGAATATTTCTTCTTGTTCCTTTGGCTCGTCCCAACGTCTTTGGTTATATTTTCTGCTGATTCACCCCTCAGTATTTAAATTATTATACCGTATCGATTGGGGGTTGTTTGAATTTTAAATGTCAGAGGTAGGACACTCTTTTATACTAGTTGAAAAAGTTCAGGGCCTTTTATTAGCCAATTTTAACAAAGCGATTCAATCGCCTCAGCACTGTCAGTTCCAACCACAGTTCTTTTTTCTTGAGTATCATTGTTTCGTACTCTAAGCTTTTATGGTTAAGGGAAGGATTACGGTAAGAACTTGTTCATGCTCCTCAAGGCCTTGGAGACACATTCTCACTTATTGTTTATCTTATAGTACAGCTGTACACGATTGTCATCTTTTTTGCTGGGTATATATTTTCCAGCTTTCTGAGTGTGTTTACTTGGGAATT
>QYTT01091177.1:3725-14627 GCA_006980735.1 Dasypogon diadema
CTACGTACAACGATAACTACATTCATATAGATGATAATACCGTTGGATATTTTTTTTCAGATAACCCATTTTCGAGAAATCGATGCGACCATGGAGGGGAAATTTTTTTTAGGCTCTACGGCAACGCTCATATCTTCAAGACTAATTAATATTTTTTAATAAAAATTTATGCAAATATTGTTGGATGTACACTTAATAAAATAAATAAAAAACTATCCTGATATTCCTTTGTTTTCCCGGTCAAGAAAATTCCCGAATATCATATCCTTTAATTTGATTATTTTACAAGAGTTTTAAAAAAGATAAATATTTTTGTAGAAAATCAATTTACAGGACAGTGAATTTGATTTGCAAGCAGGTGAATTTGATTTGAAAAAAAATCTATTAACAGTAGTGAAATTTTTTTCTAAATTGTGTGATATAATTTTAATTTACACTTAATTTGCTTAGTAGTATTCTATAAAACGTACCTAAATTTCCAGCAGCCGACAGCATCTTTGACTACGGATCTAATACAGAATGCGGATGCAATTTCTATTACTTATATTATCTACCTGAATTTGACTGATACTTGAGCTACATATACTAAATAAACAAATCTTAGTAACAATTTAGCGCACTCAATATTATTTAATTTCACGGAAAGTGATCATAAGCATTCTAAATTCTCTTACTTTCTGAGTTTTCAAGGAAAAACTTTTCAAATTAAAAAAATAACCACTTAGAAACCATAGATGTGATTTTTAAAGCTCTGTGAAGAATTTACTTTTGTGCATAAATATTAACTACATGTCTAAAATGTAAACGAACTCTATGCCGCGTGTTCTAGTTGAGACAGTTCGTTGCATTTGGTCTTGTCTTGTCTTGCCGGCTACGTGGGTGTTAGGTTACACTGGATTCGTAATGACTGGAACTACTACGGCTTCCTCCAAGCAGCTATCTGGGAGCGAATATATTTTATTGGTATTATTTTCCTTTTTTCTATTTCTCATCAAGTTGTTGCAAACCCATTATAGAAAGTTATTAAAGCCATGACAAGAAAATCGATTTTTCTACAACTACAGAATGCTTGTGCTGCTGGTGGTGGGTCGTTCTTTTGCTAACAGAATGTAGAAAAGTAAACTATAGTCAAATATTATATCGTCAGCGTTCTGTGAAAACCCACTATGGCGTTAACAACAATTTACATGAGGCTCGCAACTTTTTATAGACGACGATAATATTTTCATAGTGTTACGATAATGATAATAATTTTAAGTGAATTTGGGGATTATGCTACCATTCTTGCCATAAAAATTAAATTCTGATAGAGTCTATTATGGCTTATCTTTCGTACATGCAGGCAATCGTACGTTATAAAATGTTTGGCACAGTATTTTGTATACGAATTTTCTTTATTGTTAATATTGTTGGCGGATTTGTGGTTAAACTTTTGATGAGCTGTATTCCTTCAGCGAAGCATAAAAGCCACAAAAATTACAATTACTCCAAGAGAGCTCTATAAGAATCAATCCCGCAAGAAAGTAAGATAAGGGACAAGAGAGTAAATAGAGAATTTAAATTTTGTATCAGCGTGTATCAGCATCTATTATAGTTTGTGGCAGGATTTAAATTGCTGTATCATTTCACAGCACTTTTCCTACAAATGCTGGAACATTTAAACCGTGCTGTGGTAATTACAGATACGGTAACATTAGCATGTTAGATCTTAATTTAATATCTGATCTGCCGAAAAGAGTTCTGTTTAAAGCCTCTATTTATTCTTCCATTATCATCACTTCGAGTTAAAATTGAGACTCCCTGAGCTGAAAAGGAGTACTCAATTCCAATGACATTGGACATATTTTAAAAGGACGTTAAATGGAGCATAAAGCGCTCCTGTCATCCTAGAGTAATAAATCAGTAATCAATTTCCCCAAAATGAGTAGAGTACCTTCAAGTTTGAATATTCAAATGAGAAGTTTTTTAAATTATGAACTAGACATCTTTGTCCAGTAGGGATTTGAAAAAAATTCGTTACTTTTTTGTAAAAATTGTCTCCACTTAACAATATTGTTGAAATGTAACGGTATAAATGATCCTGTATACTTTCCTTTTTTCTTTTACAAAGTTACTACATACTGCTATTTAAAATGTTTTCAAAAAAGTGTTCCATTTATTTTGTTAAATGGCGTAAAGTTTGGGAAACCACCCTATTGCCCAATATTTCACAATTGAAAGAACGAAAATGTAAAAGTCTAGAACTTATCATCGAAACGATAAGATTTCTCAACTAATATAAATTCTGTTGTAAATCAAACATTATATTTGTTTGTAACCAGTCAGCATTTACATGGATTAAATGTTTACAGTGTGTTTACTCAGAAGCTGTGCTACTATTGTACTCTCATCATATCTCATGTTAAATAAATAACATTAAAATTATCATTGCGTTGCTGTTGTCCTAGTAAATAAAAATTACAAATCTTGGAAAAGTATCTCACGAAACCGAGACGAAACACAAATAAATTTCTTATCTTCTGTTACAAATGGAAAAAGAATAGGCGTCTGTGGGTATATTTATCCATATCCATGCAATTGTTTTATTCAACAACTTTAAATTAGGTAGAAATAGACGTGCACGTGTTAATGTGAAATTAAAAAACGCATATTGGACACAAAAGGAGTATTTCTCGTTTGTATTGTACAATTCTTCCCTAATCGCTGTTCTATCAGAATACTCTCGTCGTGGCATTAGAAGCAAGCCAACTGGCAGCTATGCTGTGTATAACAAGCTTTGCAGGAAAATGAACTGAACGGACTGTGACGAAATGTACATTTTTGTATAGTTTCAAAATCTACACTAATAATAATAAGAATGTAGTGTCTGTCTGTACATCCATTTATTTTACATAACATTGAAAAGAGCGATATATAGAATATGCGATTCGAAGACGTCTGTTGATTTGTAAAAGGTTGCCGAGAAAACACCTGGTCCGCTTTTAACGAAACTTGACTGTATTAAATTCAAGGCCTCGGGAAGTAACCTGCACTGGCCTTTCCCTTGGGCATACTCTACCAAAATCAGTTTGAATTTTACATAAAAATCTATACATCTATACATGTGAATAAAATTAAAGTTCCCGTCAGCGAATTCGCAATAAAAGCCTATACATCTAGGTCTATTCGCTCCTATATATAGGATACCTAGATATAAACAGATGTTTTTAGAACTTTTGCCTGTCTGTCTATCTGTTTGTTCTGGATAAACTCAAAAACGACTGAACTCATAAAGATGCAACTATTGCGGGATTACAGGGTTTACGTAGCACCCCAATCTGCACCCTGTGTCATCTTGACAGCTATACGGGTTCCGAAGAAATCAACGAAAACGTTAATTATCCAAGGGCCATCACATAAGGTTGAAATTAGAATTTCACGATTGTCAGCGCGAGTGCGAACTATTAGGCACGCTGGCGGTCGTGCTGGAGAGTGAAGTGTTTAGGCTGACGGAGGTAGGGAGGGGTAACAAAAGCCTGCCTAAGCATACAAGCACCACTCGACTCGAAAGTTTCGCAGTTCTTCTTCTTTTATGTGAGTTTTTTACTTTAATTTTCTGTTGTTGATGGTAATAGTGTCGTCGATTTGTCCGCTTGATTGGACTCTGTAGTAATCTATTTTATAATATATTTTATATTTATATTATTCTCAGCCACTAATCCTAGAAAAGTGAGTTTTGCAGATTGGGTCCTTTTTATAATGCAAGCATTCACTAAGAAATATATATATATAAATTCCAGGAGTCAAAACCAATTTTCCAATCTAATGTTTGAAATAGGTGAGGTGACTATCCTGAACTGAATGTGAAGATTATTAACCAGAACCCAACAGTAATGGCAACTACATAAACGATAAGCGTATGAAATGGTTATGCAAGTATACTAAAAATGACCAGGCTATCGGTATTAATGATGTTATTGAAATTGTTTGAAGGTACAGAAATGGTTTACAAATCGATAGCCTCAGTGGTATGCAGAGATGATGCTGTCCACTATTCAATGGAATTTCCAAGAATTTTTAAGCCATCGGATCTCCCAAACCTTATTGTGAGAGCGAGTGCCTCATTGACGTCGTTGAAGAATCTGCAGCCACCGAAATTTTGTAATAATATTAGCTTTAAGTTGAAAGCTCTGAATCGCATTGATATCAAGACCATAATTTTAACCGAATATTCTCAAGAGGAGTCAGGTATTTTTATCATGTATACGGTTGATACCATTTGACTTCTCTACTTCTCTGAAACCGTCTTCAGCGCTTCATTTAGGATCGCCCGCAGCTTTAGTTTCCTTCAATGATAGGGTAGGTGATTGGAAGTTTCATGTCGATAAAATTACTGAAGAGTCATTTCGTTCTGTGAAGGCGTAAAGTCAAAGAAGAAAAAAAGTTTTGAAGCCAGCTGTAAAAAGTACGGAGGAAGCCATCTCAAATATGAACAGCATCTAGGTCCGAACTGGTACCTTTTGGTATTTTCTTTATTCACGTTAAGCAGTGCTTCAACCTTTGGGTTTTATATGAGCACTAACATATTTTCTAAAATATTTCGTATATTCACCAAGGAAGAATAGTTATTCGCCAACTCGATGAAAGATAGCTCAGATACTTAATAGAAAAAACATATTTTATATATTCTTCAGTAGCCAGCACATATTTTTGACATGAATGCATGAATCCGTAAAAACTAACCAAGGGGACCACTTTTCGGAGTTTTTTAATTTTACGACAGAGTTAAGTACACTTATAGAACTATACTATACTTTTGCAATCAAGAAACAATGAATTTTTCCCTACATCTCGATACACTGTCCAACAGCTGTTATACAAAGCATTTAAAATTAGATATAGGACGCCCGCTTCGTTTGATCCGATTAAAAAATCACACCTCAAAAGTGGATAGTTAATGTAAACTCACTTCTCCTAATACCATTGTTTATATAACTAACTAGAAAATTCGAAAAACGTAAAATCCATACTATTCTTACCGCCTCCTCATGATCCATGGTAAGATCTCCGAACGCTGGCATCTGTGTATCTGCTGAAAACTCAGAATCAAACGAATATTCACTGATCCCAGATAGATGTCCTAAAGCTTCCCGTTTACCCTCAAGAATTTCACGCTCCTCGTCGGTATATAAGGTTGGCTGATCAATGTACCGTATCCTTCGCCGTGCTACTGAACCTTCACTTACAGGGCTTTGGGAACCCGAGCTTTTGTTCGAACCAAAAGAGCTATACTCTTTACTGTCCGCAGATGTTTGACTTAATATTGAAGGCTTCGGTGGGCGAACTGCTTTCCCAACGGAAAATTCTATTTTATGTTCTAGATGTGATTCACTAGAGTCCGGCTGTTGGTCAGCGATAGAACCACTAAGATTTGGATTATGGATGTTATTGCCACCAAGCGGACTGCTGTCCAATTGTTGTCTACTCCCCACCTCAGGTGTAACAATTTGTTGCGACTCTGGAAGTGATGAATGGTCTATGGCAGCTGGTCTAGGAAAACGTCTACCCCTTTCAAATTTACTTTCGTGTTGCATCAATTGCACGACTTCAATATAATCCTCGCGTGACTTCTGCCTTTGAAGTTTCCCAGGCAAAGTTTTCTTAATGGCACCTTTAGCACCGTCAATAGGAGCTCTAGCTGGAAACTGATGTTCTACTTGACTACTGTCCCTTTTCGACGGGCTGATGTCTGGGCGCGCCGGAGCCCTCTCCTTAGGTGGAGTATCTCTAGTACTCTCTGTAACACTAATTTTCCCTTGATGTAGCTGACTATCGGCGTCTGGTACTGTGGTTTTATTCTCCTCGTTCCGATGATTAGATTTCTCGATAGTTTCACCTGAAGGTGGTCGCGGTGAAACAGAAAGATAATCCTCCTCTGTAATCGACGTCGTTGTGGCTAACGGATCTGTTTGCGCGCGCTCAATCTTCTTCCCTGATATTGTAATTTGAATTTTTCGAACTTTCTCAAATTTCACTGGGCTCGTTGGCTCCTCTGTGTCGGATGGCAAGTCAGCCAAACTTATTTCCGATATACTTAGATTACCACCTTCTGGAGTGTGTCGTTGAAGGCTGCTCGGAGTCTGAGTGCTGCTCGAAACCAGAATATGTTGCAAATTGACTCTATTCGAGTTACCCTTTTGCTTCTTTATACTACTCAAGGAGAACTTTTTAGATAGTTTCGATTTCTTCTTTATATCTTTTGGTGATAGTCGAAGCTTTTCGATATCAACCCTCTTACGTTTTTCTACGGATTCCTCTTCACTCAGCACACTAGCTTCTCTTCCAAATTTCGTAATCGCAGAAGTTGATGAAGCCTTTTTCCTTGACGATTTGGATCCTCGCAATGAACGAAATGCAGATGTAAGGCGAGATCGAGACTTTATTTTGTCTGTGGGTGGTGGAAATGTAGGTAGCTCTTCACTTTCAAAATTTGGAAGATCTTCTGAAAAAGATTTTTGAAGTAGTTGCTGCTTTCCTTCGTTGTGATACTGCTTTTGTGATATTTCCAATGATTCTTCCAAAATATCGGTAGATTGGGCTCTTTTCATTTTCGCCAGGCAGATTGTCTGACCTAAGAGTTGCACCAACGACAAGGAGTCATGTTTACGTGAAAATTTTGTCCCATTTAACAATTCAACACACTATGATTTCACCGGACACTCACTGAATCACTTATCTTGGCTTGGAGATCCACTTGATGATAATAGAACAAAGTAATACAACACTTTCACGGCCTACGGAAGATTAAAAATGAGTAAAAGATAAAAAGACAGGTGGGTATACGCGAACCCCAACACTTTTATGAAAGCTTCCACGTTCTGTTCTCAAATTGTAATTAAATAAGCTGAAACCAGTTTGGAGTCAGTGCATGAGTGCCATCATAGTTGCACTTTGTCCTGGATTTTGGGAACGCGAAGGGAGATTAATGCGCGCGCACCACTTACTGCGATTACATCTATTTCTCTACGGAACCATACTCGCCACCTGACGACATCTAAATGAAACTTTACCTGCACGTGTATTTGCTTATAAAGGGGTAGATGACGAAAGAAATAAAAGCTTCGTCCGCACAAGTGGAATTGCACAACAGCACAACCCGTCAAAAGCGTGCTCTATGCCCGATACTCGGGCCTGCTATAACTTTATTGAAATCTCACGAAGGGATTGAATTTCTTCCTCCAAGGCAGGCAAGTGAACTGATTTGCAACGCTAAGATGGGTTACACTGTCTTACCTTATTTGCTAATTACCAGGCATAAGCTGGCGAGGTATTCTTTTTCGTTTTCTTAGTTGCAAGCCGATTGATGTCAACCGTGATTTGATTCTAATTCTGAGGTTTATTTGTTGTCACTGTATAAGCGGATAAGATTTCTGATTTCTCACTTACACACCCAGGTAGTCCATGACTCAGTTCGAATTCACACCTGGATTATTGGAAATCTACTGAGGCTTTACAAAAATCATATCGAGTTTCCGATAATAATTCTCTGCGCGAATAACCATTTGCTTATTGATTCGCTTTATTGGATTTAAAGAAGGGAAAATGTGTGAAGTGCGAATTCGTGAAGGAATGCAACGAGAGCCACTGCAACTTTTGTTTAGTAGGTTAATGAATTTCAACCTTTTTCCAAGTTTAGAACTTACGTACATTTGTGCTGTAGTCAAGATATTGGGTATATGTAAATTTCTGGAGGGTATTCTTTTACTTTAGAATTGCTATTACCGACAGAATAGAATATCTTGTCAACAATGACATAGTGGTTTGTAAGCCCACTTTAATTACTACAGAATCCTGTCAGAACGTTATAAACTGGTGAGCCGCGGACGAAGCGTCACTGTCAGATCATCAGCATATCAAATTCGAACTTCTGGGATGCCTCAATCGCAAAAGGAACGGTTTAGTCACCTACCGAGCCTTGGTGGGCTCAAAAACAATGCCTGCTGCTGAAGGCAGGTAGCCAATGCCTACCTTCAGCAGCAGGGGGAACCCTGTGCATCTGACGTCCTCCGTCTGCTTCCTCGGGCTATGTTGACCTTGACTTTGTCCTTATTCACTCTTCTTTTGTTCTCCTCCACACTGCTAACTGTTTATCATCTGTTTCGGCTGACCTCTCGGTGCCAAATTGTCCAATGTCGGACGCGTCTTCTAAGTCATGTCGTTTTAGTTCTTCCGTTGCTGTTACGATGTTTGGTTGCACCTCTTTGGAACTACCGTCTTTCCTGTTTTTCTCCATCTCATTTACGTCGTCTGTAATTTTGTTAACATTTTGTAGTTCAAAGCCAAGTATTTCAATACGAAGGACTCCATGAGCTAGCTATAATTTAAATTGTTGTTTACAAAAGGTCACTTTAACTTGTGGAAGCAAAACAGGCGAATGAAAATTACATTTACCTTGTATTCTTAGTTTTATGTACTTTAAAGAAAGTAGTTAATCTTATCAAAAAAAAACTCCCCTAGGGACAACAAACTTTACGTATCTTGTCCACAATTCACACAACAATTTCGTATCTAGAAAAGGGTGATCTAACCCTTGCTTCGTAAAATTTTAAAGCTTTTCGTCCTTTTAAACTCACATAAATTAAAGGACACCATAACATAGTGCGTCCGTTTTAAAAAATTCTTCTACAAGAAATTTATGAGGGTGTTTTACTGTCGCCTGAAAGCCCAAGATTCCACCATCACACGGCCTACATTGCATTCCTTGTTTATATCCCTTTTAATACTTAAGTCCCCAAGGCCGGAGGTTGTTTTATGGATGCAGTTCGGATACCACCAAGTCCATGTCTATGTCTCCATTTCATTTCTTTCCCCAATGAAAGAGAGTTTATTACTCTGGATCCTATAAAACCTCTGCAAAGCAACGCAGGATATGAGTTCTAATCAGCTTCCTGGACTAAAATGGAACACATGTTAATATTTCATGAAGTCTAAACGGTGAAGCTCATTCATTGAATGTGGGTGGATTGAATTTGATTTAGATGATGAAAGGATGAATCTCATTTCCGCTCTGAAATCTTTTTTTGAGTTGTGGGCAACTGGACTTTGTACCTCAAAAGGGTATAGAATATAAGGTAGGATAGAAAAAGAATATCACAAAAAATTAGGACAAACACAACTTTTATGTTTTCCCATCAATTGCTAGGGTGAATTCATAACAATATACATCTTCTACGAGAGATAGTGCTTTTCGAAGTTAGAGTTTAAAACGTTGTATTTTATATTGATAATATTTGCTGGAAAAATTTCCACGACGACAAAAACTTATTTGGTAATGTGAGTATCTGCGACAGAAATGAGACAAATGTCATGGCGTTTTATAAGCAGCCGAAAGAAGACTATAATAGTGCAACAAAATTAGATATGAATTAACTGCTCACCCATTTGAACGCCCAGACTTATTGTCAAAACAAATAAAGACGCTATAATTGATTTAGACCAATTATGTTATATCCTAGATGTAGGTAAGAAAGGAATGTAATAAATATGTAGTGAATAGTGTTGAATTCCGACATATTCGCAGCAGTCTATTCAAATAATTTCTTATTAGTAGCCCAACGTTTCGAATGTTGGTGCAAGTCTTTTTCAGGAGCGTTTGGAAGAATTAACACGTTGAGTGCGGCGTCAGTCCCTAGGGACCCTAGGCGATTTGCCGCACTTAACATATTAATAGAAAATTTTCTCATTTCTTTGTCCCTTTTTATGCTGCACAACTTTTGTCTTAAACATTTTGTTCGAAAATGTATAATTAATTCCATCCCCCTTTTACATTTTCTGTACTCTGTATATAATACAGACATTTTTGAAAAAATACATGTATATTGTAAATATTTTTATGCAAAATAATTTAATGGAACACAGAGATTCCGTACGATATACCATTTTGCGTTAGCACTGGAAAAGACAATTTTCGTGCATCTTGCAATAGGGAAACCATGTGGAACACTTATTGTAAAAAACCCTTAATAAAAGCTCAAAGTGTAAGGCACTTTTCACTTTTCATAAAAATTTTATTAACTTTTGAACGAAAATAGATATTGACCTAATTATTATTGAAGCAGCGGCGTATTATTGCTATTCTAACGCTCTTTTATTCCTATTTTAATGAACACTGTTTCAGTGAAATCTCTGGTCTGATTCCTTTACCCCTTCGTCTTTAAGACAAGACCTAGCAAAACAGTGAAATTTTGATAATCCTTGTTGAGAAGAACTGTACGAATGTTGCTTAAGGAAAATATGCACCAATACCTTCACTCGTCATCCTGATCCCTTTTTCCCCATCGCAATTCTACTTTTCGCCAAGGCTATGCAAAGCATCACAATTAGAGGGTATTCTTTGGGGTTTGGTTACACCGTAAAAAACAAAAATGTTGGTTTTGCATTCTTTTCAATTTTCATTCATATGGTTTACAACCGGCTTTGTAGAAAATGAAATTATTTTGCCATCTAAACCAATAGCAATGTGACACTTACCTAGTATGCATTAATATTCATAAATTCAAAAAGATCTGGTGATCTCTGCTAATACAGCGGAATTCACTTACTACTGTATTGTTTCACTTACTCTTTCAAAATTAAAACTGAAATCTAATTTCAACCGTCACTACAAAAACGTGCATGCACTCACGTCAGTTCAACATTACTGTCACTGTTAAATGGTAACATTCGCAGCACGCGACATGTGGCAGTTAAATATTTATCAGCAGCCCCAGTTTCATAAATTTAATACTTCCTTACAAGACGAAAATTTTTCTTCAATGTTTTACCGACCCAACTACAAATTCCATTAATTCCGGAGAGCATGAAAAGAAATCTGCGACTCGTACTTTGTTAGCACTCACCCGGACAACTCAGCTGATATCTACT
>QYTT01091184.1:0-13623 GCA_006980735.1 Dasypogon diadema
ACGTTGGCTTACTGCAGAAATTTTCGAGGGAGTATCATGGATTTTGTCAGCTATTGTTAGGATTTGTTCTAAAGAATGGGAGCTTTCTACGGCTATTATACATGAGTGTAATGGAGATGGGAGTTTGTTTTGCCATAGTTTACGCAATAATGCCTTATTAACAAGACTGTTCCCACCAGCCAAGGATTCCATCTGTCGATAAAGTTCTGAGGGTTTTGCATCGCCTAATTCGATTTTGTGTAATAGAGCGTCTAATCTGCGCTCTTCAGAATCCATACTTCGAGAAAGTAGTAATGATTTTAAATTTTCATACTTTTCTGAAGCAGGAGGGTTCAGTAGAGCATCTGCCACTATCTCCATAGTTTCGGAGGGAAGTGAAGCAACTAAGTGGTCATACTTAGTGTTAGAAGTTGTAATGCCTTTGATACGGAATTGGGTCTCGACCTGTAAGAACCACAGGTCGGGCCTGTTGCTCCAAAAAGGCGGTATTTTTAAGGTGCTTACTAAGGGTACATCTTGTGCTGCAAGTTGGGAACTTGCGTCTGGGGCAGATGAACTGTTATTAGAAGAACTTGTTTCGCCTTTACTAGCATTCGTTTTCTTCTCTGTATCCATTTTTGTGTTTCGTTAATACTGATTTTTTTAAAGAATTCCTTATTTTTATGAGTCCTCATTTACATTTGCTAAGAAATAGTGGCCGCATAAAGTCTGTTTACTCGTTAATTTGTTTGAGACACAGCGCTTAAATTTTTGTGTTTTACGAAAATGTTGTTATCAGTTTAAAAGAGCCGTTTTTACGAATTTTGACAAAATATTTTTGGAATTTCCTCACTATTGAGTAGTATGAACACAGATGTACTCACCAGGTTACTCGCTTTGACTTAGGAGAAAAAGAATTTTCTACATAGTATTCATCTATATTATGTGATGGGAATTTTTTGTATTTTTCCTTTGACTGCCTGAAAAAAAAATGCTAAGGAAAACTAAACCTCTTAATAACAACTAACTTAACTAGCACGACGGTATTTTGCTGCACTCGTTGATGATACACTGCTCTCAATGATGACTATAGAATTAAGATGATGTTCGCTCCTTATGTGGGAAAAAGAATCTCCGAATATCATAATGGGGATTGTACATCCGTGAATAAAATTTTGGTTATGCTTGAACTTTTCTCCTGTTGTTGTTATTACTCTCGTATTTTATTCAAACACTTTATTGTTAGACGACTATTTAATATTTTCTAGGCACGGAAAAAAAACTGCACGTGTTGATCCATGTGGCATATTTTGTTGCGCAAGTGGTCGTGGAAATTCAGAAATCACTTGGTGCGGTCCAGCGCCGACGATGGGAAGTAGCAACCAATTGTAATTTTTGGTGTACACAGAGCAATAAAATTTTGTTTTTGGCAAAATATCATGCCGATGATCAATGAACCATTGTGCTGTTTGAAATTTTTACGATCCGCGATAATCACATTACCCAAATTTTTTCGAAAACCAAAATTTCTGTGTATTATTGCAAATTCGACGATCACGTCGGGGTCACCATTTATCGCCGGATAGTCTTTACTAAAAACAACATTTTTAATCCACGATAAGTTTATTCAAACTAACTTATTACTAAAATACACGTTACGATGTTTTCGTTGCGAACGATAGCGCTGGACTAATTATTGGGATTAGGCTTCTTTGCCGAGAGAGAGACTGATCTGGCAGCGGTTGTATTATCAATTTTGGTAATACCTTAAGGTTACAGTGGTTTGCTAAATTGGTATTCATTTTATATGAAGGCCACACCGTGTTTCGACACAGACCTGTCTCCTTTTTCAAATTCAGTGCCTATTTCTAGAATCTTATCGATAGACACATTGAGCAAAAATTTTCTTTCAGGAACGGATTTCGTGCACATTTTTCAAATATTCCCAAACTTATGTATTAATTCTGATTAAACTTCTATTGTCCAAAATTACAAGGAGTTCTTGCTTAGTAGCTTGCAAACTTCTTCTTGTTTACAGGAGGCTTTGCGCACGCAAATTAGTGCAAGATATAATCAGTGGCCGCAGTTTATTTGTAAAAACTAAATCTCAGAAAGGGCAGTTGCTGCTTAAACACTTTGACCCCGAAAGGAAGACAGGCATCTCCTCAAATTGTATGCCTGTGATAAAGTTTTTACTAAACTATGTAAAACTCGTAAACTTTTTCCATTGAAGTTTAAAAATAAATAAAAAGCACAAAACATAATGTTTACTTCTGTCCCAGTTATATAAATAACTACTGACTTCTATAGTTTCTGGTCTGACCCAAAAAAAAACTTTAAAGTCGTAAGATTAACGATGAAGCCATCAGAGAAAGTTACATTCCCAGAAGTACTGGTTATAGAGACGTCCTTTTCTGTGCACATTCCCGTAGAAGCTAGAGGCGTCAGGTGACACGACAGAGACAGTTTAATTTGAAAATTATACTCTAAATTGTGAATTAGGTTGTAGGTGTGGAAGTGGTGAGAAAGTTGCCTTAATGAGGTCATTCTTGTTAAGGTTATCACCACGTATCTCTATTTACTGGAGTGAAGCATCCTGACGTTCTGCGAAGTGACACCTGAGTACTTTTAATGAACTTTAAATAAGGCGCGAATTAGTGAGGGGCGACCTTATGGACGGTGGAAGTGAGCAGACAGAGTTTATTCTCATTGGATAATGATTAATGATTATAATCGAAATTTACGTTCGCGAAGGAGAGCACGGTGAATGTGGAATATCTGCCCTGCTGTCGACTACAGTTTTGCCTCGTTAGTCACATTTTGTAAAATTTGCGAAAATTATTTACAGGTGAGGTGTTTCTGAGATCAATCAAATACAATTAAAAATCAACTGCTTAGGTAATTCTCTCCGAGTGCCGCTTTCCTTTTAAAATTCTGATCAGAAATACTGATGGCATCAAAATCACAAACTTTACAAATATCTGAGTGTCTTTGTCGTGCAGTTAGCGTTCTATAATTGGCTCCTTTTCCTAACGAAATCTGTTTCTATAGCAAAATATCTCCGTTTCGTAATGTATGTGATTCCACCTTCATTTAGTATTCAATAAATATCTAAACTTTCATGTGGTCAGTGGAGGCTTTATACTGAGATAAGGATATCCTAAGGGTCCAGTTTTATGATACATGGCATTTAAAACCGTATTGGGGATCTGCCATTACAAAACCCAATTTACCTTTCGCAGATTCCGTAGCATGAATTAGGGTGAAGGTATGTATATACCTCTGAGGAATGATAATAAAAATGTGCAAATATTCAAAGGGTTCAAGTTTATCATGACTACCAGAAATGTGGGAGTGGAACTGTAATCCTGAACATGATTTCTGTACAAAAAGAGTCCTGCGATGTTAACGTGGCTGTAAATGTTTCCTTTTAAATCATTTATTGATGCTCTGGAGAAGGAATTCTATAACAGGAAAGTATTTTTATTGACAATAATCTCAAAACGAAATTACAGTAATCGTAATCTAATGCATGCATGTAGACCTGGTAATTTTATTAAGGAACGATGTTGAAGGCTATGTAAAAATGTAAACACTACCACGACTTCTCGAGCCACGTACGTTATGTATGTGACAGGGAAAAGCTATATGCTATCACAATTCAAGGTAGTCTTCTTCTTACCATTCTTGGGAATTCTTTGCTGAATTTTTGATTTAAATGCATCCACTTTTTCACAGTGATTTCCCGAATTTATTTCTTGGAAAATACTTATGTGTTTTTCGTAGTATCGAAAAATGAGAAGTAGAAATTGAAATTTATGACAAAATATGTAGAGATTCCTTCTAAATATAGCCAAGAAACATGGCTGATATTATATAAAAAATTTAAGCTTTCTTACATGGAATTACTGTATTTTTTTAGAAATCAAATTCATAGAGTATCAACAAGTAAATAGGAGTACACTCCTGGGAATTTGAAGCCAATGGGTTCATATTTATGAACTGGTCAAATGGTTCATTTTAGAGCTCCTTACGTTTAATTATCGAAACGTTTAGACGTTTTTTTTTAGAAAACACGTTTCGAAAAACGTTTAATTAACTAAATGTTTTCTTACAAAACGTTTTTTAAAATTATCTTTGTATGAGTCAGACCATCTGGATCTGATACCGGTGGATTTTTTGTGTGGGGCACTATGAAAAAATGCGTCTATTCTACAAAAATTAATACGAGGGAGCAATTGGAAACACCTATTCTGGAAGTAGCGGAAAATGTTAAGGTTATTTCGGTTCGGTTCGGTTTTATAATTATTTCAATAAGGAATTAAAAAGACAATGCTTTTTATTTCACGGTAATTCTTCATAATTTTATCTCTTTTTATTTTTCCGGTAATTTTCGTTTTCATTGTGCGTAGCAAGAGATCCAGAACAAGGTTGGCTTCGAGATAAGTTATATCGAAAACGAAAACTGATAGGCGGACAACAGTACCCCCCATCGAATTAGAAGCAGTGTAGCCGAAGATATTTCGATCATTATGTTCCATAATGGCATCAACTTTACCCTCATTTAACTTGAATTTCTCCCGCAATTCAGCCTGGAGTATTATTGGCTTCATTATAAACATCAACGTTCGCTTCAGGATGTAGGGAATTGTTTTTATAAGAAGCAGGAAGTCAACTAACTTATCTAGTTCTTTCAGGACATTCTCACCCTCATCATGATCCTCTTCTTTAGGACTCATATTTTTGTGGACATAATACAGCACTTCATGCACCCTTTCAGTTATTTTAATCCAGTTAAAACTCATCTTTAATAGCCTCCCATTGCTGATCCTTTAAGCAATAAAATGATATCATTCCATCCTCTAAAAGCTTCTTCAATGAAAAACGACTATTCTTTGGCGTTGGACAGCCAATAAATTTAGCCATATTTTGTTTGCAAGATCTTCCTATCATAATCGGCCCACCGTTCATGCAACTCCTCTTTTGGGTAATATTTCTCCGGTAGGCCTGTATCCCTCAACATTTACATCCCTCAGCTACATAGGGTTGAATTGGATCCCTCAACAGCGAGAGGTAAATACATTCGTTCCTTTTCCGCCTCTGAAAATAACGATATATTTCTTTGCAGAATTACTCTAACATAGGCAAGCACACGCATGCGACAGTATGGACGGTGGATAGGTAAGTATGCTTCAATTAATTTTCCCTTTTGTGTCATCAAACCCTTCTCTCTTCGGTAATGCATTTGGGATGAATTTTCGTGTAATAAATACACAGTTGAAGACTGAAAAAAAAATAAGTATATACCCCTTCTTTTCCGAGCAATAGCGCCTTGTGATTTAAATACACCAATTTTATGTTTTTCTCAGGTTTTTTTTTTACTGATGAATCTATGTTGCATTCTTTAACGGAAATGCCTGGACGAAGAGAGAAGTATTATATCTCATGCAACAAAATATTCAGGAAGTGTGGCATGGCGACGACATAATAAAAAATCGTATCCAATATTGTAGTAAAAGCATGCCAAATAAAAAAGGGAAGTTATAAAAAAAAGGTGGCAACACCAAACATTGAAAAATCATATTTTGTTTTTGTCAATATTATTATACTCCTAATAGTTTGAGAAATAAAATAGTTGGGCTTGAAAAATAAGTTTTTTCTTCACTCTTTTTACCACAAATACTGATTCTTTAATTTTCTCGTACTGCTTCTAGTTCGTTGACGAGAGGTACTGTATGCCTGTATCAGATTAAAGGGGAACTTATAAGGATTTCAAATTATGTAAGAAAAATACATGCGAAAAAGGGTAAAAAATGTCAAAATTTTGAATTTGAAAATTCATAGATCCTGAATGAAAAAGAGTAGCATTTAAGAGGTACTAGTGTTCCCTACGATATGGCGTTACATCTGTGCATAATTTTTGATTTATCTCAAAGAGATCTATCACTGGACACCCGCTTCGTCACTTTAACTGGGACACCCTGTATATGTTGTTGGATTCGGATTCAGAAGATGAAATTGTTGCGGTCCTGCACAAATTTCGTATTGACGCAGTTCAGAGGCTTTGGTGAATAGATCCATTGATAATTGATGATTTTTTGCAGCAACAAAGAGGCACCTGCATTTTACCACTTTTTTAGGAGGTACAAAAACATAAATATTCTTTTACCATGTTGGAAAATTAAAAAATTTTCGTAAGGACATTGTAAATAAATATACACTCGAGCTCACGAAAACTGCATCACTTTTTTCCCAAAATATTGCAATTTCATGAAATTTTCAATTCTGCCCAAATCTTAACAAATATAACTGCCAGTTAGAACAAAACCTTGACATACCTTGAATAGACAACATTACTATACAGAAATATATATTTATTCTAAAGACATAGATATTTCGACCATTATGGTGTTATAGAAGCTTTAAAAGGGAATATATCCAACGTTATATCAAAATTTCTAGATTTATTCTTGAAAAACTTTTATTACTGAATATAATTGAAAAATACAAGTAGAAATTCGCTTCGCTGTCCTTCGGGGCATCCAATCTATCAAATTTAGGGTTGCAATTCCTCGTACCACACGTGCTTCACAAGAATTTTTAATTTAATAGTAGCAGACCTGCTCTTGTTGACGGGCTATTTTATTATACTCCAGAGGTTCTCCGTTGGGTTTAAGTGACGACTGTTGCGTGGTCATGTGAGGCGATGGAAATACGGACTTTTTGCAGATATTTAAAATTAAAGGAACAGGAATTTTTGTTTAGAAGGGATGTAAGTAAAATATTCTCGATTATTAGCAATTACTGAAAAGAAATTTTTACCTTTTCAGCTCTATGGTAAGGTGGAGAGTCGTCTTGAAAAATGACGTCATCATATTTAGGAAGAAGTTCTTCTATTGATGGTAACAGCGGCTACTGTACTGGTATTCACTCGGTTATGTGCAATCGTGCGTGAAATCACCCAGGAAAACGCCACCGATTATGCAATGTTGGTTTTTGGGTCATATCGCGGGAACTAAGGAGCGGCCTTTGGTGGGGGCTATTTTTTCGGAGTCTCTGAACTCCGCCCTTTCGACTGACACTGGAATCGCGCCAAACAAAATTCCGACCAAATCGGACAAAATTCATGGGCTATAGCCTAGGCACTTTTTTGGGCGAAATTCTAAAGTTGATTGGATCGGAGTGCGGGAGGGCGCGGTCGAAAGAGGGTGGCCTGCTGGGTGCCTGCACAAAATTTGGGCGAAAAAGACCGCGTATTTGCAGAGCCAGAGCGATTTGCGTGAAATCACCCAGGAAAACGCCACCGAGTATGCAATGTTGGTTTTTGGCTCATATCTCGGGAACTAAGGGGCGGCCTTTGGTGGTGGCTATTTTTTCGGAGTCTCTGAACTCCGCCCTTTCGACTGACACCGGAATCGCGCCGATTATTTGCAGAGCCAGAGCGAACAAAATTCCGACCAAATCGGGGCAAAATTCATGGATTTATAACCTATGCATTTTTTTGGGCGAAAATCTAAAGTTGATCGGATCGGACTGCGGGAAGGCGCGATCGAAAGGAGATGGCCTGCGGATATAAATAGATCTGTATCATCCGGAGAGATGATAATTCCTTACCCTTATTGCATTCTTGTCCCATTTAAATTTATCGAAACACGACTTCTCTGACTCTTTTCATGTTTTGACCAACAGAGAGCTTTTATTTAATATTATGGTAAAATTGAATCTTGCTCGCCTAATAACGGATTGATTGTTTTTGAAAAACTCAAATGGAATTCTTTTGTAACTTGAAGCACAGAATACAAACTGACTTAGAAGTCCCGTGAAGAACAATAAAGTATTTCAATTCTAACATTTTTATCAAAAGTGTGCCAAACTGCGAAGCAAGGGCGAAGATCGGTATATGTTCTCTGTTGCTGTTGCCGTTTGTTAACGATTGACATCGGTAATAACAACCAAGCGACAAATGAATGGTTATGTCGAATTTTAACGTAGTTTTGGATTTTATTTTCATAGCAAAAAAAATTGTTTTCGATAAAACCTCAGATTTGGTTTGCATTCTGAGGTCAAAACTTTTCGCATTTTTCCCGAACTTATCTAATCATCAGGCATCGTTCTGTGCATAGTTTGCAGTCAAACAACAACAATATTTTAGTCAGTTCGTTCCGTTGAAATAGAGCTGCTGCAGAATATTTTACTTTGTAGCCAATTCTACTTCAAATTTGGGTAAACAAGGAGAAAGATGAGCCAAATATGCAAATCCCTTATTTACATAATAAAGGAAGATGACTCCTATATCGCTTTCCCTGCCCTCCAATACTGCAAGAACCCTTCTGTTCCCAGTGTTTGAAGTTGTGCAACGAAAAAACTCACCTATTTAGAGAACTCCTTTCGAGAGCAGCCAAGTAATTTCAAAGTCAAACCGATACTGATACTGAAACAATTTTTCAAACAATAAGCGCATTTGTGTGCTTAAATCCGTTCACGGAAGAACTTCTTCTTTATTATGAGCGCACGCCGGAAGCCAATTTACGGCCGCGGCACAACTCTATATTTCTTGAGCTTCTGGCCTCTGCCAACTTCTGCCATTACTGTGCAGACGTTGAATTTTTCATTTCGTGTTAAAGAAATCCAGAGCAAAAATTAAGGCTCCGGTGATCGATATTGTGTGGGTGTAATGCTACTGCCATAACCTTTTTCAATGTTTCCTCCAGAAATGAAAAATGCAGAGAACTCTGGAACTTAAAATAATTTCACCCCTGAGGAAAAGGCATCTAAAATGCATACTCACTTACCGAGCTGGGCTCATGGGTAGTACGTACGTAGCACCAAGGCAAGGTACGTTCAACATTTGTGCAGTACCTACAGCTTTTGGAGATGTTCGTGTGGGCTGTGTCGGCTTTGGGCAAATAATAAAAGATTTTTCGTTCCAGGTTGCGGGGTACTTTAAATTGCCATTGCCATTGCCAGCGAAAACGAGCGTAGACTGCAGCACACTGCTCCCATGAGAAATTTATCGACGGCAAATTTGATTAAATGTTTTACAAATTTGTCATAAGTAGAAAAGAGGTAACGTTTATTGTCTACCTGTCGAACTCATGATAAAATTAGGGCGGCGTTTTGAAACACGTTCAATTTTGTTTTTCATAAACGTTGACAATAGCTGACTGCAGTTTTAATTGAAAGGCAGTAGAGCTCTTAAAATAGTTTCTGTCCTACCGAGAACTTCTGGTTGTGTCGAAATATAGAGGAATAGAAACTTGTGTTCGAGTGGGAATTTTGATAATATTCAACCAAATACGGGGAATTTTTTCCAATCGTTAATTTATGGTAAAGCACAAGTGAAAGCTAAGGCAATCCAACTACAAATTTGATGGGTTATGTACTACAATTTCGATTGAAGCTATAAAACTTCTTCTGGGCTCCCACTGTTGGATGTGTTTGTGAGAGAGATGATAATCAGATAATGGAGGTGGCACTCAAAGCGCAGCGAGATAGTATGTGGTACTCATCAGGGATGGATGTGGACAAAGGAAATTCCTGGATCACGTAAAACAGGTCAGGGAACTCACGACACTCAAGGACAGGACCAAGAGGGTCAGGATAACTGAAACGATTTACATGATTCTTATCGGTGACGAATCACTCCCAGAGAAGGGGGTGGAGAATATTTTCATATTCACAGATGGATCCATGATTGATCATAGACAACGTGTAGAAATCTTCTGCGAAGAGCTATGTAAGTCTGTGGAGATGTTTACCAGTTTGCCAGGCAGAAATGCTGGTTTTGATTCGTGTGTTGGACTACTTAAAAGAGATCAAGTGCAAAGCGGTAAAATTCTCATTACACTGGACAATTAAGCAATAGTCAAATGCGTGGATCGAACGGAGGTGAACTCATCCCTGGGGGATGGAAGTATACAAAAACTCAATGGATGCGCCTCGCAAAATGAGATAACGCTTTATCCGATTAAAGGACACATAGTAATCAAAGGGAACCTAAAAGCTGGCACCTTAACAAAACAGGGGCGGCTATGGAGTTCCAATTTCCAGAAACCTATTTCGTCATTGAATGAAGCATGTTGAAGGGGGGAGAAGATAACGACCTGCGGTCCTGCCGGCATGCTAAAAAAACAAGGGATTAGGCTGTCGAGCGCACTGACAGAAAAGAAAGAATTTCAAAGCATGATTTCTGTGACTACGCAAGCTTTGGATCACCCCAAATGGATATGGAGGATATTAAGACGACTGCCCCCAGGCACCATGGCTCAGATAACCTTTAAACAAGTGCTCGAAATAACAAGAAATGTCGAGGTGAGGGCCACTCTGACGAAGACCAGTTAAGACGTATCTTGTTAGAAACACGAAAAACGATCCGAAGACGGGAGTCCACTTCGATATTCCTTGAATCATAATTACATTGCATTACATAGGCTAAGGGCCTATGTGACAGGCAGGTTGCTAGTAGCAAACATTACATTTGCGACGATGGCCTAGCCAAATTTGGAATTGGCTCTGAATCGCAGTCGTTACCCTATTAGATTTCTGGCAGTTTAGAAAGCTTCTTCTAATGGGAGCCCTCCACACAATGGAAACGTAATCCATCGAATCCGATGATCTTCTTTTGATAGAGTTCTTATCAGGAGGATGTTTCATATGGTGTCTTTCGGTTCTGTAAGTGTATTTTCCGTAAGTGGAAAACTGTCAAAGTATTGCAATATTTTTGGAGAACCATCAGAGGGGGCAATAGCAAGAGCTTTATTACGGTGCACTGGGACGCCAGGTGCCCAAGATCACAAGTATAATGTAACTAAGGGGAATTCAGGTTCTCTACCTGGACATCTCACAGAGGTTACTTCTGACCTCAACCATTTTGCAGAGTAATCTCCGATGAAATGAATGCATCGTCAGAGGCCTATCTCTCCTCGTCTTCTGAATATTTCTTCTCTGTTAATTTTATGTTAAATAAATAATTTCTTTCATTTACCTTGTAAGGTAATACTTTAAAATTGGGGATATGACTAGAGACCGCAGGAGTCTCCAATCACCTCGACCAACTAGGATTTTTGTGAATGGAGCCCTTTATGAGGCCCACTCAAAATTAAGGCTGCTAATATGGCCTATTATTTTTTGGTGCTAAATTAGAAACATCGCTTGGTGAAAGAAACACCGTCTGAAGATGTTTCATGCGTTCTGTTACCTCCTCATCCTCCAAACAAAATTGACACGTGACATCCTCAACTCTGCCAGTTTTTTAAGGTGGTAACCTCAAAGGGGCAGTAGGCTTGTTCCTTTGTTATCTTTCGCGAGTAATTAATGAACTTCTTCGCCTAACTCAGGCCAGGTTGGCTGGTCCAGTATAAGCGTTTGGCTCACATTTCCTAAGATGTAAGTTATCTACATTTTACTCTTTTTATTTTGAAAATCCACAGAAAAGGATTTGAGATCCTAGAATATGTATAAACCAGAAGTTGTTCATTTCGATAGCAATCACTTACGATTGCCAACTATAAAGTTCATCAATCAAATTTCATTAAGTCGTTTACAGTAGTTCACCTAAAAGTTTTGCTCATATATTGATGGTATTATGTTTTACAAGATTTACATTTACACCAATACCGAAATACAGAGCATAGCTGTCCTAACATATTTAGGTCGTAAAATAAATGAACCTCTTTAGTTGCAAACTTTAGGCATATCCTTTTGGATTTTCTAACACATACTAGACCAAAAGTAACAACTCAAATATAATGCAAATGAGTTGCCTCTTTAGTTGGCAACCGAAATTCAATTTGAGAAATGTAAAACACATCCAAGGAAAATACATCCCATTTACATCGTGATATCAAAATAAAGTCAATTTATGTAGGGTTCCAACACGTTGAAATGGTCCCCAGAAGAACTCTTTGATTTCTGTTTTACTTGCTGAGTGCTGAATACATTATTCCTTTGGATGCTTCATATAATTCTTGGGTGTGTGTGTGTGTGTTTTGCTGGATAGTTTACCATTACAGCATTTCTAATATACGTACTGAGAAGAAATTCTATGGATTCATGTCTTAATGCCATCGTAATTCGCCTGTAAGTTAAAATAGAACTGAAGTTTAAGTGTAATAACTGCCCGGCTAACATCAATGGATAAAATTTCCAATTCCCACAACTTGGGGAAAAAATTGAAAAGGGTTCTCATTCTCATCGGTGTAATATTCAGGATGTCCGATGTAATGGACGTATTGACAGTTTTCTTATTCAATTCTAATGTATTGTTAACAAAATTTACCGAACATCCCATCACAAGACTGTTCTGAAAGTTCTAAAATAATCTCAAACCCATTGTTATTACTTTTCGTTTGCCTAATTTAAGCACCCCCCCCCCCGGGCCTGTGGGATAGAGCATGATAGTAGTGTTCGAGATAACTAAAACTGCAGGTAAGTAGGGATGGTGAAAGAGACGGAGACGCCAGTCTTGGACTCTAAATACCTTTTTCTTTGGAGCTTTAAAACTCGGTGTGCTACCTTTTATTCCATTTAATACACACAACTGTGACATATGATTTCTTTTCAAATGAATACTTTTGGTTGTCCCAATTCGGAAGAAATCTGTCGGGGCTCAGCCTTGTGATTCAAGGCCCATTCATATTCTACCATTTCTTTTACAAATTTTTGGAGAAACTAACTGATCTATATAAATTAATTATTTCCTTAATAAATGCCGATTGTCGGCGTCCAGTCGGGATGTTTTCCGTAAGGGGAATAGTAGGCTGTCCTCATTTCTTTAAAGGATCATAATTAGATAATACGTTCTTGACCGCTTCAATTTGCATAAATAACGTGAATTCACAGGCTTACGGTCACCTGTTTCCAAAACTACTGAAAATTTTCTCTTTATAAAAAAGGCATTTATTATGCCTCAACATTTCGCTGAATATCTAACTTTTAATGGTCTTTTCAAACTATTCCGAAATTTCGGGCACACATATGTTGCTTCTGTACATGCTCGAATGTCTATTATTTATATTGTCTCCGCCTACCTCAACTACCGTTTTTTTCTATATTGTCTAATCAGTGATAGGATCATTCTCATTGGGAAACAATTTTCCTTAAGGGTTTGAATGATGGTGTCAAGTTTTGGAGATTCAAAATGGCGGGTCCAATATGGTGGACAGGGTTTACTGCAGGTCAACAGCATATTCACGAAATGGCAAATTAAAGCTAAAGGTGCGTCGACAGGTTGCGGATAGTAGGACAGCCTGCAAATTTGAAGGTCAGCTGCGAATATTTAAGAATAAGTAGCCGCGGGCAATTAACTACAAATGCATTATTTTCTTTTCTTCCCTATGTCTAGAGTATAACATAATTGGCCTAAACCAATTATAGCTTCTTTCCTTGTTACTTCTTTCTTTTTTATACTTTTGTTGCGCCTATGAAAAATTATCAAACAGCTATTTCTATATCCTGTGAAGATTTTCGAACTTAAACCAATCTGATATGCAAATTGAAATCGAAGCATCAAGAATACTTCTCGGTCCTCAGGTTTAATATCATCAAGCCCTATATTGCTTCATAATTCGCTGATAAAAAAAGAAAATAAAAATGCTACCATCGAGCAAAAAACCACTGCGATTGAAACATATTGCCTGGAGCGAT
>QYTT01091184.1:21516-35748 GCA_006980735.1 Dasypogon diadema
TAAGGCCCTTTTCATAAATGCATGGTTGCTTGCCTGACTGATCCAAAACATGTAAACATGCAACCAACGAGAAAGTCAGTTGCGCAACCATAATCGTCTGCATTTTTAAACGAATGAAGTCAGTTGCAAATGAAATGTCAAAAATTCAAATTCATTTATTTCGTAATGTATGGAATTCCACAGAAAACTCTGCTTTCTTCTTGCGTCCGCAAATTCAGGTTCTCGCTTGAACCTTTCAGCAATTAATAATTTTGCATTCTACACAATCTACACCCTCAGAATTTTCATTGCTGGAAAATATGTTATCAAAGATAAATCAATAAACGAACAAATATACAAAAGTAAATAATAAATTACCTAAAAATATCTTCAGCACTAAGCCACCTCATCATTTTGACACTTACGTCTTTTTCTTCATAAATCAGAAAAGCGCACCACAAAAAAATAATACATCAGAAAAATTTTTATGATTCCAGTTTTTTAGAATCGATCCAACTAAGAATCGTTTAATAAATTCGATTCTGTGATGAATTAATGATGACTTGCAACGCATATATGAGTGGCCATTACATAATTATCTCTGACTCAGTGCATTTAAGCCCACTTGCTTAGCCATTTATAGGTCTGATATTGATAAGTATGACTTCCCTCCAATTATCTTGAATAACTCTTGTATTCCTTATGCTGACTGTGTTAGAGATCTTGAGGTTAAGCTTAATTCAAAATTTAGTTGCTCTCTGATTTTATTGGTGATAAGCTAAGAAAAATATATGGAACACTTAGAAGACTGTGTAGATCTTCCAGCTACCTAACTGTAGTCCTTCGTTTGATGCTTACTAAGTCGCTCATAATCCCACACTTTTCCAATTGTAATAGTCTAGTTTTCTGTAAACTTGATTCAATTTGCCAGCGGAAATTACGGGTTACCTTCAATGATGTGAATCGTTACGTACATGGAGTGCCTTACCTTATGTGAATTCATTATTGGGTACCATCTTTATTTCCAATAAAGAGCCATTATATCTTTATGTAAAGTTGTAACCGTTATCTTCCACAAGAGGCCTTAGATTTTTCTTCATCCAAGATGTGCCTCACAGTTTGGGATGTGTTCTTACTTTAACCAGGCAATCCGAGGATGAAATGCTCTACCTGGTCGCATGGGCTTCCACGCGGGATTTTTTACAAACATTAAAGCAGTAATTGAGTAACAGATGGCAATCATTTCTTTGGTTCTTGTCATTTCTTTTACATATATTTATTTATTTATTTTTGTTCTTTCGTACACATGCCCATAAATTGTTATTGTTATTCAGCGTTAAACACGCATTCTAATTGAGGTTCTTGATCTTAGTATTCAGTCTCAATAGTTCGACCATTAATTGCTGTCCTCTATTCGTGAATATGGTCAATCATAAAGTTTGTTAGTCTGCGTCGATATTAAATTTCTATTTTAAATCTTATTCGAATTCTTCGTCTTGTGCGCAAACTCATTTGATTTAAAAAATTATATTTAATGTTCCAGGGAATTTTAACCAATAAGAAGAATAAAGAAAATTTTAATACAAATAATGAGTAATAATAGAAGCATACAATTGACAATAACGAATATTTATTTTTCGTAAACAAACTCCTAGCAGCAACTTAATGGAAATAAATCCCGAATTTTATAAATAACTACTAATTTTACATTGTTCTTATTTCCTCTTCAGTCTATTAAAAGATTAACTATATTACTTTTTAACATAATCGTCAGTTTAAGCTTCGATTGAACAATGAGGATATATAGCTTTCACGCAAGACAAAATAGCCTTTTCCAGAAGGATGGAGTCGGTGGTAATTGGTTCGGTAGAAGGGCATCCCAAATAGCTGCATCGAACACATCTTTAACCTTTTCCTGAAAAAAATTCAAATAAAGTAGTAAGAATTAGTAAAATATTGCATCATTGTAATTATAGAGATGAAAAATTGGTGTTCAAATATTATAGTGTAGATGGAGTTATGGCAACCGCTCCATTTAACGTTAGAAAATTCTTTTAAAACTAAAATAGCGTTAAAGGCTGCAGAGAATAAATAGGGTAGATAATAAGTCCAGGTAGATCGTGTTTCTCACATAAAAGAACCTACCACCGTATTCGAGATAGGATCTATCAAGGTCCCCCTCACAGAAGGAGAGATGAAATAAGGAAACAATGGATCTTGCCTATCAAAAGAGCCGAATAAACGCCTTATTTTGTTGGAGCAAGGAATAGATTCATCTCCATCCTATCCATACATTAGACCACTGCTTTATTTTCCAGTGCCATGAGAATTTCATCTCTTTCTTCACTGAATTAGTCCAAGGCATGAGCCATAAGCCATTTTTGCCTGGTAAGCCAAGATGCATCTCCCCAGACTAACATAAGAAGGCATACTTAAGCTTTCAGAGACGATCGCTAAACCTGTCATGCTGTCAATTTTAGATCCTTCGGTGGATATAAAAATATCCAACGGTCGCATCTGTGGAAATTATCTGGCGCAGATAAGAGTTTGATTCTGTCTTTGAGCATGCAACACCACTTTCATTTTTCTGATCTTTTCTTCAATATGATGTTTCCAAGTCAGCTTGAAATCCACCCGATTATTTGGCCTCCTTAGAAACGTTGATCTCAGATCCAAAGAGCTCAATGTCTCTACATAAATGCCCATCCCTCCAAGTGTCGAGAGCAAGGAGTCAACTGTGTCATTCTATGGAAAAAGAGATGACACTCCTCCCTGTGGACATCCTCTTGCGATCTCTCCCTGAATCCTGATTTTCCTGTTCGTCAACATGCTGCCCACCTATTTCTCTACTACCGGGTCAACCTCGCGCCTTAAAAAGGCCAAGGCAATGTCTCCTATATTCAGTTCCTCCCCTGCCACTCTCAAGAGCTGGTGATTTTGTTGATTTCTCAGGTTGGTATTTATGCTGGTTTATATTTAAGAGACGCTGAGCGGCGTAAAGGATTTTACCTCGATGTAATCCATTTTTCCTGGTTTCAATAACAAGATTGCCTTCGTTTTCCTCCACTTTACTTGTGTATGCCCTGTTGCAAAACAGAGCATACATAAGTCCATTGCGATGGTGCAATAACCTATTTTCTCCACTTTATTCCCCTCCAGGCGAGGAGACTTGAAGGGCGCGAAGCTGCCTGTAGCCTCCTGACTTCCTTTAAAAGCACCATCTTTTCCACTACATCCCGATCTAATCTCGTGGTCTCAAGATTTCGCACGGGCCAAGATGCCTCCGAGACATAGTTTTCTCTTCCAATATCTCCACCATTTTTCCCGTTCTATCCCAAATAAATCTAACTGGATCTTTGGCGACTATCTTCTGTAGTCTGTTGACTTCTGAGACGGACTCCATATTTAAACAGAAATTCTTACATATCCTCTGTTCTTTGCCAAGATAAGCTTCACCACAAGATGAGTACAGGAGGAGATAATAATAACCAAATTCTGAAAGGATGAAATCTAGAACCTCTCTCCCAGTAGAAGTTCCAAAAAGTTACTCAGACCTGTTGTAGTCTGTTATGGCAAATAGTAAAGTGCGTTAAGTTTCGATTAATATTCAACCATTGAAGAATGCTTCCTAGGCTTGGAACACCTCCTCCCTTAATATTTAAGGTATTACCTACTTATTTTTCCCCCTATTCCTATTTAACAGCATAATGTGCAGTTCTACTTAAATACTAAATCGAAGAAACGAAGCCTTATGAACCCTGAAGCCCAAAGAAATCAAATGGGTACCGACAGTTTTAACGATGATTTATGTTAACTTTCGTCCCAACAGGATGGAAGTTGAATTTGTTGGCCCAACGCGATATTGCAGTGCCACCGAATTAATTTTTAGAGATATGTCAAAAGTTGTCTGAACTTTTGTTTCATAATCGATCCATATTTCCCCAGGGAGAGCCCATGACTAGTCGGATTTCTTTAGAACACGTGAAGCAACCAACACGTTCATACATCAGGAACATTGAAAGTCTCCCGAGGATGAATGGCAAGACAAAACCTTTTATGAAATTTTTCCTCCCCATATGTCAAATCGTATTTTACGCCAGCAATTTCGCAGGAAAATGCTGTGAAATGATTTACTAACGTTTTGGGAGAATTTTCGTTTTTGATTGATTGCCCCTGATCTAATGGTGTTACCTGGGTAAAAGATGATGTCTCAACATATTTCGCTCCAATTGATGTAGCCAAATCGCAGGCGTCGGCAAAAGATATCGGCTTTTCACCCTCGATCTGAAACACGTGTAATCTTGTTAGAGCAGAGATACAGACGAATTAATAGATAAATCACCCACCTGTAACTTGTTGAGAAGTTTAGGGTCCGTTCTTAAATCCGCTTGTGTGCCCACAAGTATAAGCGATGCCTTAGCCTTTGTGAACTTTGGTGCCCATTTGGTTTTGATAGATCGAAATGTTTCGGGCTTCACCACTGAGAAACATAACAGGAACACATTGCTGTCCGGATAACATAGCTCTCTAAGCGGATCAAGTGTATCCTGTCCAGCCGTATCACACAGAGTTACATGTACAGGGCTATCGTTCACCATTACTTCAGCTGCAATAAATAAGTTATATAAGTGCAAACCTCATGGAGCTTTAAAATCAAATATTTATATTAGTTTCAACATTTCCCTTCTACCCAGGTATCTGCGGCGTCTATCTTATCCGTCAGATCCTGTTTCATGTATCTGAATTTAATGTGTGTCTGGTGCGTTTTCCCTAGACTCCCTACCCCCAATTTGTACCTCTAATTGATGTTTTTAATCAAAACATTTACCATGTCATCAAGTACAAGAAACCATATTGCTTGCTTAAGACTTTAGGTGCAAATAGAACAGAACACGTCGTGTTATTTTGAGGCTCTGGGGCGTGAAAGGAAGTTCTCTTGAATCCTTTAGTTCTCCCCCACATCTTCTGGCTGAATTAATTATCACTCCACTCTTTGTTCTGAAAATTTTCCACTTTTACCAATTTAAGAAATTCAATTTTATTCCAGAAGGGATGAAAGCCAGCTTTTAGTATTTTATTTCATACACAGCGCTTTTGTTTTAAAATCTGTGGTGGTTCCGTTGGATGCACTTGCTTCCATTGAAATCGAGCACCGAGACAAAATTAAAAATCTTTTGATCTTGGGCTCTCTTGTTTGCCTTCAGGTTGTAGATAATCTTAGCTAGCTGCAAATCTGGTTATGTTTTTAAGAATTATGTCAGAGTCTTTTCATCACCGTCGCAGACTTACACAGAATCATAGGCATTTACAAAATGGAAGACAAATCTTGAGACTGTAGAGAATTAAAAGCACTAATAGATGAGATTATCACGTAAAGAAAAATCCTCTGAAAACTGGAAATTCAATTCGTACCGATTTTGAAAAACAGACTCCTACTTCAGATGAAGGTTGCTATTATTTCCAAGTTTTTATGGACTGTCTCCGTACTTCCGCAGACAAAGAATAAATAATACTAACAAAGGCTGATGGGCATATCTTAAGATATTCCACGTCCCTGCCCCGAATCGCATTGTTAGCCGCACAAGCAGTAGGGGTAGACTGGGTTGAACCTCGGATTCCTGAGAGTAGCTTCCGCAGGAGATTTTCTGCCAGTTCTCATCTCGGCAAGGATAGTGGGAGCCTCTCTCAGAAGTGAGGGTTCCTTCAGATATCCGTCAGCCTCTTATTAGGACTGAGTGTAGTATCTGAGCTAAGGGACACCCTCCAGGTTCCAGCCTTCACGGAATGCCTGGCCACTGGACAGCTCATTCTAGATCTAGAGCATAAGACTTAGTCGAGGTCTCCACAACAATGTAAAATTGAAACAAACAAAAATTACAATTTTTTTGAGAATGGTGCAATAACTCATTGGAGGAATGGATGGGACCCGCTCCGACTAAGTTTCATTCTTGTGGGAGGCTAATATTTTTTTGCTTTTTTACGACAAATGCATTATGAGTGCGGTGCTATGAAGTTCAATTCCTTTGGCACTGGGAGAAATTAACGCTTTACAAAATAATATTGTAGCGAAAACCAAAGTTACCTACGCATGTAAGATCCCAGTATTCTCAAACTGGTGTTAAAGTAAAATAAGTAAATTTCAAAATAAATAGTTTTCTTCCTAGTGAATGAGGATTCAGACTCCTAAAATGCGAGACAAAGAACAACCAAGCGATGACTAATAAAACTTGAATCAAGTGCATTTCAATGTACCCTAAATCCTAAATCAACAAAACTGTCTGATTTCGAGCCCAATGAAGATATTTCGGTTTATTGACACTTCAAGGAAGGATAAAGGATGAGGTGCTAGGATGCTGGGAATTATAACATTTCCCGCAATTGTAAAGCGTCTGCGAAAGTCGAATAGTGAGCAGCGAATCGGTTTCCTCTTAAAGAAATAATTTATTCGAACTAATTAATAAATTCGTCAGGTGATCGGTGGTGTTTCGGGTGTTATTGTAAAGTTATTTGTTGAATTAAATTAACTGTGATTCAAGTATGGATGCTGATTCAAGTGTTCGTTTGTCCCACTTGTGGTTGAAAAAACGTGTCTCAAGTTATTTCTTCTTCGTACCTCGAAAAAGGACGATAACATGATCTGTGTGTGATCCAACACTAAATCTGAGGCAAACCAAGAAAAAACCTTTTAAAAAAGGAGTTCGAGTCCCAATAAATACAATTACATGGAAATTATTATCAAAAACCACTGCTGACTATAAAACAAATCAAAAGAAGACTGAGTTGGGCAAACAAGAATTTGGGCCTTGATTAGAGAGCAGCGTCATATTTACGGGCGAATTTTCTTTTGTTGTCTATTATTACTGGAAGAAAGCTTGAACCAAAAATGATGGAAGATTATTGCAACGGACAAATCAGCAAAACGGGGCTGGAAAGGGATTCGGAAAATAGATTGTTTTCACTAGAAGCCTAGATGCCGGAATTATTCTGAATTTGTACAAGAAGGGATTACTAAAGTCTCAGAACTTGTTATATGGAACTAAAAACAACGACTGGATCCTACAGAAGGATAATGATTTCGAACATTGAAGTCGCCACTGCGCATCTTGGAAAGAAGAACATAGAATAACTAGTTTGGACTGGCCATCGCAAAGTCCAAATGCAAATCCCATTGAAAATGTGTGGTCGCTAATGAAGAATAAAGCAAAAAAACAAAACAATATCCAATGCACGGGAACTTATTTAGGTTTTGAGGCGAGGTTAAAAAGATCTGAGCGTTTATGAAATGTATTTGAATGAAATCAATTACAGAGCTTTCAATGTTTTTTTTTAGACACGTTTTTTTTCGAGCACACTGCAAAACACTGCCTACTGAATTATTTCTATGCTCAAATCCCCCTTTTGTGTTATTTACACGAAGTCCACGGCAGACCAACCTAGGTCTTAAGATAGTGGAAAAATAGCAAAATAAAGCATTTCATAAAGCAAACTTCTATCTTTGTTACTACGATATAAGGAGTAGGAGTAAAATATTAATTTATTTCTTTTCTGGTCACTAATTTATTCGCTAAATAGAAAATAGTCGCTTGGCTTGGCTGCAATACGGATCAAAAATTTGTGGGAAGCTACATTCACGAACGATGTGCAACAGCAATTAGTGCAACAGAAGGACACACTTTTTCGCGATTTTTCTATGATACCGTCTTTCTTCTATGCAAGTGTAATGGATAATATTCACCAGTCATCTCTTTGAAATCGATCGTGAGGATTCCTTGACAGTGTCCTCACCTTTTTCGGACACTGCTCATCAGAATAGCGTCACTACATCGATTCCAATTATGTTGCTGAATCACAGTAAAACACTTTTCCAGAGGAATTTGGACTGGATTCTTCAGTAATGAAAAAGTTTTCAATTAGTTTCAAATACAGATGGATACAGATAATGATGTGCCAAACCAAATGTTAATACCAGGGATACTTTTCGAAATTGAATTAATAGAGTATCTCTAGACCTGAGGAAAAGGATTGCATGCGCCATAAAACAGATGACTGAATCTGCATTTTTTACCATTTTCCCCTATTTTAGCCTTTTTACATTTATAATTTGAATACAGATTATGAAAATGTTTCTTTTTGTATCACTAAAAAATCGAATATTCATTAAAAAAAAAACGCAAAAAACCTGATCTCAAAAAATTGACAGATACGCTAAATTTATTTTGGCTCCAGTTTCACAAACAAATGGATTTGTTCATGGATAAAAATTATTCCCGAACCAGAAGAAAAGCCCCACTAGATATAATATGCACCTTTCGACTAATTAAGATGTAAATATTTTATGTGAAATGCACTCACTTGGCCTTAATGTACTCACTTTTCCCTCTTGAAATATGAATATATGCAGTCATGTGCTTACAGTGAGACGAAGTGAGGACCGCTGGTAAAAAAATTCATATAATCGTAATTTATGCCTTTATTAAAAATTATGAGAAATTTTCAACAGTTTCTGTTTAGTATTTTTCGTGAATCTCACCTGTGCATCTGTATTCAACGCGAGGACTAGGACTAGTAAACTGCAAAAAAAAACCAAACAAATTTAAAAATACAACTTTACCCCAACTCATATTCATATTTCAGTAGTTTTCTATAATTTAATACTTTGTGCATCGATTCTATCCACTCTTGAATTCCGAACTATGTACGTGAGCAAATACCTAACAGCTGCATTTGTCCCATTGCCTCAGATATCCGTGGTTAGATTTAAGCTCGCATATTTATCTTGGTAATGGAGATGTCAGCTTCCCAAAGAAAACGAAATCAATATGGTTAGTTATGCTGAACATGTATGGAACTGTAATGTTTGCTACATAACACAAATCACGTATTATAACCCACATATTTTGAATTTAACTTAGAAGTTGGGGAATAAAATCTGAAAGGCCAAAAATACTGGGGATTTGCCGTCTCCTTCAATGCTGAGGGATTACGAAAATGTATCTGTTTTCAGAAAAGTTCTGAATGTGATATAATCTTGAATGTTATCAAATTAGGATACTTATTGGGCGTTCCTGTGATCTTTGAGATATGTACGTATGTATGGTAATCACGTCGTTTACGTGACATAACTATGAACTGCTTTTACTGCGTCTTTTCTCTTCCTGACGTGGATATATGTATATATATATATATAAATTAGTAGCCTAATATGTAATGCTTAAATAAATATTGTCGATATGTTTACATCTACTTGGGTCTCCTTAATCACAGAATCTGAGCATTTATATCCCTGACTTAATAAATACATAAATTTCCTAAAGCTTGCCACAATAAATTAGCATAATCTGGTAGACGTGTCCACTTTATTAAATTTATTAAGTAAAAAGCGAAACTGCATTATTGTGTTAATGTGCAGCACCAGAACGAAGGGAAATATGCTTGAAATTTCTGGCTTATAATTTCCAGATAACAAAAGAAGACCAAATCCAGGGAAATGAGATTTCAAACAATTCGTGGTCGTTTTTAAAGTGCTGCAAACCTGCAATCCTGCAATGCCTCACTTGTATTTTAATTCAAATCAGGTTCGCTGCACGCTGACTGAAAGTTTTCATTGTTTTTGCTGTACTTGTGTTGACATTTTAATTTTTCAGGATAATTTACACAAGATAATAATGTTTCGAAATATCACGACAATTTTAACAATACTCAATGCCAACGACAATTATTTATCTGAAAAATTCCAATTTAATTTAAAATCCACTAAATGAATGATGTCCAACCATTTTCAGTGGTGAAATAAAATAAAATTTTATGAGGGTCAAGTTTGGTGTAAAGCAATTTCTGTTAAACTTAATATGAAAAGGTGAATTTTCATAATCTACTTGCTTTATTTCTTTTGATTCATGCTGCTGTTATTTCTAGAGTATTAGCTAATATTATTGATATTTTATGAGATCAATGTAGTTTTGCAAAGGAACAACCCCTAAACACGTTCTTTCCAAAAGGAGTTGCCGTGGTGTCACTTAAATATCGTTATCAACTTCCACTCTACATACTTTAATACTACAAATCTCTCCTTGCTATACTTATTGTTTGTCATATTTTGTCATATTTTTCGAAATTCAAAAGAAACAAAGAAACTATTTTTAATCCATTTTATTCAAGAAAATCCAAATAAAAGCTTACAGCCACAATTCCAAAATAAAAATCCAAATCAAATCAAATAATAAATAAAACAGGGCAAAATAAAAACAAGCATATAACAATTGAAGCAAAGCAACTCAAGGAAAAACAAAATAAACAACTCAAAAAAATTAAAACTAATAAGATAAGCGATCCAACTAATAAGGTAAATAAAAACTAAAAAGGCGAAAGCAAAATCCAAAATAATCCAATCTTAATTCAACCTGAGAAAAGGAGAAAAAAATAATTATTAGTAAAATTAATTTAAAAAAAATACGAAATGCGCTTCAATGCAGTGCAGCACCTCACTACGGTGCAGTAATAAAGGTTTTAAATTACAGCGCCTCTAACTTGAGTGCACTGAACGAATGGGGGGGAGTAATTCTCCAAAGATTTTGCGTAAGCACTTCAAGGCAATTCTACACTAATCAAACACTTTCAATTCAAGTGTTAAATTGCTCTTCAGTTCAGTGCAATATGAGTCCCAACAGCTCCAAAACGAGTCTGCTGAAAGACTGAAGGAGATTAGAAGGATTGGGACTATTTATAGTTCGTGGGATTAGGAAAAGGTTTAAATTAGAATGCCTCCAAACCGAGTGCAAAAGAGAAGTGAAAACAAGTCTTTCACTTACGGACCAATATTTGGCAAAGGGAAGGGATTTACACTTCAATTCGGTGTAATTTGAATAATTTAGCCTCAAAGCAGCATAAAATTCGCTTTCAACACAAGAGCCTCTTACTAAGATCCTTTTCCACATCATCCAAATATCGTACACCAGGCTTTCCACAGTTCTTTGACAATTTGAGGGATATTATGAAGAGGTGCTACTTCTAATCAGTATCCTATAAATCGACATAAATAAAATGTGGGATTGGGATCACTCTCTTATTCAAGTGAATGCATTTTATTTTATTTTTATAATTAATTTCGAATATTAGTAATTTGTTTCTCCAGGTCCGATGATTTTTTCTACTTAAATTTCGGCTGTTTGGGGTCTGATGTGGTCTAATACTCGACTCACATTTTAATATAAAAAGTTCCCAATAACTAAGCATTCTACTAACAACATTGAGTTCAACATTATTTTCGTTGTGTTATAATACAAATCGCACAAATAGACAGACTTAAATCAGAATTTAAGTATGAGCTTCCAAAATTATCTAACAAGTATAAAACGACGATGCTTTTCAATAGTCGAATTAACTTACGGTCTACGATGGATTTGAGAACAGAACCCTATGCAGAAGAAGTACACAGTATAAAATATCCCAATATTTGGAAAATAAATGATTTCTGAATGGTTAAATACTAATTTATACCCCAATTATCTGCAACCTGGCATTAGGCCAGTTTGTAATTACAGTACATAAACTTTAACGAAGGAAACTTTCGTCTACCAAAATATACTCACCGTTGTAAATATCTGAAGCTGTAGGCACATACTCACGAACAAATCGATTTTCAAGATATGTAACAATAAGACTAGTTTTTCCGACAGCTCCATCACCAACAAGGACACACTTGATTTTAGGCCTATTCTCTTTTCCATTTTTTTTATCTGAAAAACATCAAAGTTAATAATTTTTGAAATGTAATGGGGATTTTTGCGTTACCTTTACAGCTCCTTCCCTTTCGTCCTTTCACTAAAAAGTTGCGATCTTTTACGGTGTTCTGAGAGCTGTTACTCGTATCACTGTTTGACTGAAATAAGAATTATTGAAAAATAATTACTTCATTTAACAAGACCCTGGGGGGGAAAATTACTGTGCTCTCAAGAATTCCTAATTAACTCAGTAACCAAAATGTGTTTGATGAAATCAAGCGATATCTGACGGAGCTCCAAAAGAATGTATCCGTGCTGTGAATTGCTAATCGATAGACAACAGAAATTTGTTCGATGTATAAATTTGAAATAAATTGGGGCACAAATTATAACAGAATTACAACCACCCTGTTAAGTAATCAAAAGTACTCTATTAACGACTTGACTTAGCTGCAGGCATCCCTTCTACTTGAATGACTTTGATACGCATACATGTTTTCTTAACCATTACGACGGTGTGGGGGGAGGGGGGAGAGCTAATGCCACAAACACAAATTGGATTTTATCTGAAGATACTTATCAAGTATTCTCAGCTTGGTTACCAGTTTGCACATAACAATTCCATAGTGTGGATATTCTTACCTCTAAAAGTTGTTAACCAAAAACTTTTTTTTCTTTGCCGAACTTTCAACGAAGATTGCCAGCAACTCAGCAAAAAGTGTCGAGAAAATTCAAGATAATTTCCAGGACGAGACGAGAGGAAATCTTTAAGAATCCATTTGAGGTCGCAAGGTTAACAAGGAGTTACGGTCGTATCGACCTTTGCTCGTCAAATGTAAAGGAAACATTTTCCCCCACAACAAGCACACACAAAAGTAATACAATGAGTTCTGTAACATCTTAGAGTTCTCTTCAAAAGATTAAAAACCTCTCGAAAATTGTCTTCTCAACTACGGAAGTCATAGATCTTGAGCAAGTACAAGCTCTACTTTTCACGTTTCCATTGCTTTCACGTTTAAAGACTTAAATTTCTGCTGTTAATCAAATTAAAGAATTTAAAGGGGACGGGACGCCATAGTGTTGTCGGAATTGTGTTTTAAAGAAGAACTGCACATTATTTTACTTAATAATGTCTGGTCTGTTAGCTTGTGTTCTTTAACCTGACAATAACTCGTTAATTGCTTTTCAGAATAATCCAAGGTGTGAAGTTAATTCCGGTGAATTCTTATATGCAAATAACAGACAATCTGTGGATTTTATGTAAAGATTTTCGCACTAATCCAAAAAATTACCACAGCAAAAGGTGTGAAATCTTATCGCAGAAAAGTCATAACCTCATATTACTAAGAAAGAGGTAAGTAATGTGTACAGAAAAATAAAGTATTAAAGAAGGAAAATTACAGGGGAAGGCCGACCCTTTCCAGAACATAAAACTTTTTTCGCTTATTAACACTTTCTAAATTAATGTTATTTACAGAATATTTAGCTCAACTCAAACCAATTAAATTTGCCTAAATAAGATTTTGCCGTGCAAGTAATTAAAAAGATACATGGAGGATAGATCCGTCAGTAGGAAGCAGCAGCTTTTAATTAATTCACTTTTAAGGTTAATTAAAGGAAATTTGCCGCTAACGCTATTTCAATTAGACTGTATTTCCACATGGCTTAGAAAGGTCTCGCACGTTTACGTATAATTTCTCCGCTGTTGAATTTTTGCAAATCTCTTAGATTACATTTGCGCTAATCCTTATGAGAAATTTGCATAAGAGAATAAACTCTAATTAATTCTGAGAGCTTCATCAAAATTTCCAGACACCTTTATAACGTGAGCAGCAGATGAATGTTTACATAGGCCTAAAGGATGTATTACGTCTGCATGAACGAAATGGCAGCAAGGTAAACGTTTTCACTCATATAATATTATTGAATAATTTAAATATAATATGTTCAAATTAGTGTGGACCTAAAATAGATTGAAGCATCCTGAACAATTTAATAGAGACAACTTGCACCTATTTGTGCATTACCAAACGCTAAAATCAAAGTATATCTCCTAATAGGAGTTAGTAGTAATAGTTTTCTGTACCTGTATTCAACTGAGAATAATACATATAATAATATACTCAAAAATACACCTGTAAAAGGATTTATAAAAATTCCTTGAATTGTGAAAGAAATAGGCTTCAAAATGTCGACGCGCATGGAGCGGCGAGCGAGCGCAGCCGGCTGCGTACGGCCGCATGGCCTGCGGCAATAATAAACCCTTTTCAGCGTCTTTTTGTCAGGTAAAATTTACCTGCCAATGGTGTTGAATGTTTCTCGAGGGGTGACACTTGATTTGAAGAGCATAGAGCACAGTGCCAGTACTTTTCAAACAATAATAATAATAATGTTTATTAGATCTATCTAATTCAAATTTACAAAATTCCTCTCATTGAAAACTAACAGCTATACAAATCTATGCAAACAGAGTTGTGCTATTAATGTGTACGAGGTTAGCTAACTTTCAAATAAACTACAACTATGACTTATG
>QYTT01091184.1:45750-56479 GCA_006980735.1 Dasypogon diadema
CAGTGTAATCTGCTGTCTAAATTTATTTGTCAGTAATGTATTTATTTAGGACACTTTGCTTTTGCGCACAAAAATTCATAAAATTCATCACATCAGTTTTTAGACACAGACACTTTGAAAAACTTTACATCTAACTCACATAGAAACCTGAAATTTGTATAAATATTTATTGTCAAAAAAAGTCTGTATTAGTTTTTAGTTTTATTCTGATAACAATCCGGTACAGGTGGTCAAAGATATTAGTGCTTCCAGATAATTGAATCCGTACCGGAAATAAATAATTATAATAAAAAGTTTAAATAATAATAAAAAGTATCAAATAATAAATAAAAGGTTTTTATTTAAAATAAAAGGAAAAATATAAGATTTTAAAAGTTGCCTGAAAATATAAAATAAAAGAAGTAATTTTAAAACGTCAGAAAAAATCGAATTTTATGAAATGAAATAATTTCTTCAAATTTAAATAAAGATTTAGAGTGGGTATAAAGATCTAAAACCCCCTAAACCTTTATACTTAAAGAATTTAAGTAGAGATCTCTTTTTTGGTGATCTATACTGCGTTAAGGAAATTAAGTGCTCCTAGAAAGCGGCTTATCAGAATCAACGAAGTCCACGGCACTTTAACCATTATTATTAATCTTGTTATTATATTTTTCTGGTTCAATAACCGGCAAAAGGTGTATTGCTCTTAATATTATGTTTGGATACATCTTATTCTACCACTTATTCTCGCATTTATTATATGTGGAAAATCCAATTAAAAAAGTTTTGACCGCAAACTACCAAAGCTGCCAGTAAGTACCAAATTTATGACAAAATGTATTGCACACATCGAAAATTTTGTAATCGTGCCCGTCCACAGTACCCGTGCTCATCTATCTTACCTTCCTTACTGCTAATATTTTAATATTTTATTCCAATAACTCATTTTTGATGCCCAACAGTCTGCCAACTCAATGAAGATTATGAGCATTCCACATTCCAAATAGGAAGGGATAAGGATCGTTCTCTAAATTGGCTTTGATCAAGATTTCGCATCCCCGAGAAAGATGATGGGGTCAGCAAAGATGAAATCAATTTTCTAAACTTTCAATTATTCAATTATTTTCGGTTAAGGGTATAAACAAAAAAACACATTATTATAAAATTGCCAGTGCCACTTATTTGGCAGTAGATAACAAATTGCCATCTTTGTATTATATACGACAATACACATCTGTAATGCATTTGGTATAGTGTGATGACAAAGCTAAATTAAAAAAAAAATTACTGCCTACTGAAATTCAACTAAATTTGGTGATTATTTTGAAGAAAACGTTGAGGAATTACTGAAATCAAAAGAGCCGTCTGATGACTCACGGCTTTTTAGTCTGAGATAGATTTCATTGCAAACAAGAGAACATGTAAGAAGTTCTTGGAAGGTAAATATAACCACAAAAAAATAAGTGGACAGCGGTGTGTATTAAGAATGAGAACCTGTTTCCTTTCATCGTCCGTTCATTTTAGGCATCGCATTCGCATCGTCCAGGGAGTCAAGAATGTCGAGGAAGCCTATGAAAGACTGAATCATCCGTCGTAAAGAATTCAAACTGTATGAAAGAAGGTAGCAGTGATTCTGATACAACAAAAGCATGTTACCTAATACAAGTTTGCTCTATAATCCATGGGAAGATATAAATTACCAAAAAAAAAGAGAAAATAAAATCAAATCAAACCCGATTTATGTATGTGTAATTATGCCAGTTTTTATTGCATGTTATGTATACTCATCGAACAAGTATCGTCTACCTGGATGATATATTAATATTGCATGCAGGAAAATGCACCTGCCGGCCGTGGTTATCTTTCCTGGTTTAAATATTATGGCTCTCAGAATCATCTGTTGGGAATTAACTTCTGCAAGCATTGTTATTCCATTATTTCCTTACTTTGTGATAAATCTTAATGTGAAATGTTATTCTGTTATTGTATCAATAACAAAAAATAGAAAATGCTATCAAAAACACTTGTGGTTTGTTAAAATTTGTTTTAAGCTTTTAAAAGATTCGCAGAAGTTTGTGAGGGCTCTCAGAAGAAGGAATTAACCTTATGTGAGGCTGAATTTATGTTCGGCAGCGTTATCTGGACAAAAAAGAATGTTTCCAAAAATAATTATATATACTAATAATATTTTTGTTGGAAAACTTGGAAAAAAATCTCTTTCTATTTTGACACAAACTTGTAATATGGGCAAAGTTCAGATGATTTCCACAATTATTAATGCCCTGTTGAAATATTTAACTATAACAGGCAGAATATTTAACTATAACAGGAAACAGGTTAACTACACCTAGTTTTTGCATAAATTTTCGAAGGCCATAACAGAGAACCGCTTAAAGATTTAAGAAATTAAACTACGAAATTTCTTCTCGGTTGCCTTTTTCCAAAAGCTGTTCCCAACTTATATGCACATTTTTCACAGTTCTGGCAAATGTGTTTGCAATCAAACGTTCTGCTAAAAAAGTGGAATCAGAGGGACTTTATCGCACATTGAAAAAGGACAATAGATTCTAATTAAGAGAAAATATGCATTTTTCTATAGTTATCCACAAATCCTACACTTCATACCGAACAACCTGAATTGCGTAAAAACAGTTCATTTCACTATTTGAGTAGGTTGTAGTCTTTGTTTTTCTTCTATAATCCCATTCTTTTGAAGATATCAAAACGTCTTTTAAAAACTCTTCAACAACATCTAACTTGGTTTATTTCCCTTTCTATTTACAGTAAATGCTTAGTATGTCGCTCTGCTCTGTATAATTTCTCAACACAAGCGCAAATAGAAGGTCCTAAATTTTTCTACATACGACAAAGAAATGATGCTTTGTTTTCATTTTCAATAATATGACTTAATACGTCTATATATCTCTAATTTAGCGAAATAACTTGTTCTTTTCTTTAACGATCAATGAAAAATGCCATTTTAATTGAAACACATAGCATGAAACTTATATCGTCATTTGACAGCTTACTTAAGTTGATCTTCTAAAAAAACATGCTAATCGAATAAATGATGACCCGTAATGGAATACGAAACTCTGAAGGGGACAAGTAATCCGAAAAAAATGAAAAGTGAGGTCAAACCTAAATTACGACAGTTGGGAATACCAGAATGCTGTTGACCACGATCGCAAAAAAAGAAAAGATTGATATTAATGTAAATGCAAAGCCTAAAATGAAATTTTTTAATTTATTGAGACTGCTTGTTCTTCATGTACACACTAATTATCACAGGTAATGGAACTAATTATCTCAGCACCAAAATAAGCATCTTCATCGAAATGAATCTAAGTAACATTATGCAATATGATTTTTAAAGGAACCGACCTTCAATAAACTAAACAAGCTAAAAGTACATAATAAAAAAGACAAATAAAAAAATGATCTATGTTGCTGTTTTTGAGAAATAATTGTATAACTCAAAAAGTAGTATCATTTTCGTATGAACTCGTTTATGCTCAATTCTACTCATTTTTTGTGAGCGTATTCAAATGAAACCGAGCACATTTACGTACTTTAGGTTTTTATAAACAATTGCACCTTAAATAAATTTACAATTGAATCTAGAAGCAACTGACTGTCTGGATGTCTCTAGAAAAATTGGTATCTCTAACACTTTACTTTTAATCTTTTTTGGTATGAAACTATGAAAAATATTACAAAATGTTTTATCAAAAATACTAACTTATGCCCTTCCTTTTATTACTTTTCTAATTCAACTAATAAACATTATATAACTTAAAGTAGCATTCTTCATTTTCTGAATTTTCAGATTTGCAAGGTTATTACAATTTAAAAGAATTCTAACTTCTTTAGAAAATGAAGTGTGACGAAGAAAAGGGCAAATTCTTCGTTAAGATAAGTGCGGATCAGCTGAAATCAAAAGATCATGTACTAAATCGGTCATTGTCTTAAATCGTGAATTTCATTACATTCGCTATATGGCCTCATGTTTTTATTGCACGTTTCCTGTGCTTCCTCGGACATTTGACTAATGGAAAGTATGGCAAATTGATTTATTTGAGTCGCGTGAATTAAAACTTTTTGAACACTCACGTGCATGTAGAACTAGAGATATTTTCAACAAATAATTTTAACGTCTCGATAGCGTAGTTATTAAATTTGCCTATGTCTTGCCCGTAAGCTATAACTTGTAAAATTATTCCGAATCGTTTTATAATATCCCCGACCACACCAGTCATAGACGAAGACAACTCAGGATTTATGAAAAATCTGCGAGCAGTATTTTCGTCGTTTGATATTCCACTTCACTTTGGTTTCAAATTCTTTCTGAATTTTTTCTTGCCTGGCTTTCATTAAATTTTTATCTTCTTTTCAAGTTTGCCGCCTTTTAAAATCAAGTCGATGAAACATGGAGCAAACATCCGAAAAATCTAATCCAAACGTGCAAACTGGATAACTCAAATTTGAAAGTACTGTGATGAATCGCCTTTTCAGTAATTTTCTTAATTTTATTAATTCCTTTTTGCAGTTCCACCACATATATGATAACGGGTTATTTAATATATCATTACAAATTTTGCCAATAGTTATTGTTAATGATAAAGAATGATTTTATCTTTAAGATAAGATCTTCAATGAAGGATATTGTGGTTGGCTAAAGATTGGAAAGTTCTTTGTTAATTCGATTCACCTCCTGTGCTGACATTCTAGATATCTTCTTAACAAGTTTAGTGCTTATTGATCAACAGTAATTTGGAGAAGAAGGCAATGAATTTTGCCACAAAATGTTTTCCCTTTTAATTGCATCTGCCAGATGTTTTTGTCATATGTGATCAAAGGAACAAGAGATGCCAGAAATATGTCAGTGTCCGAAAAATTTGAAACGTTTGCTGCTTGTATTAACTGTGGAAAAATCTGCCATTACATCTCCATCTAGATATCTTTACTATTTCTCCAAATTCGGTTGGATTAACTTCCGAAAATTTTAGGTTCAACAGTATTTGTTTCGCGATGTGATCTAAAAAAAGCTTTGAAGGGTTATTCTAGCACTTGTTTCTGTATTTTAATATTTGCAGAATAACAAAACAATGCTTTTTGTATTCACTCACATTATTATATGAGGGATATACCCGAGTTTTTACTTTTTTCTTGCATCCTGATTAAATTGTATTGAGCTTTAGACAATTTCTCATCTACTAAGAGTGCCAATACTTCAACTTCTCTATATTATGCCGTAAGTTGTTCTACACCAATTTATCCAAATTTATTATACACTTGGTGTATTTTTGGTGCCCTAGTTGGGCTTTTAAAAATGCCCTTAAGCGCTCATGCAGTATCACATTTTCCAGAGTCTGTAAAATTTAACTGAGCAGTAAGTTCATCTGGACTGCCCATATTCTTCAAAAGCTGCACTTTTCTTCTATATATGTATGATGGATGGTTATTACCGGTGAGTCCCAAATGTGAAATAATTCTTCCCAGCAGAAACCTTTCTTTATTATTCCTCTTCGATAAAGTTTTTCGTGATAAGGCAATTAAACCTAAAGATATAATACAAGAACTTAGTAACGATAATTCAGTTTTTAACTAAAGTGAGCAAAATGGAGCTGATAAATCTTATAACAGATTTACATCGCTTGATTTCATCAACTAGATTTTGAAATCTAGAAAACCTTTTACATCGCACCAGTAAGATTTTATTTGGCATTAAAGAAATTTTATGACGTATCTGACATGTTGTGAATTTAGTATTTTTAGTGAAAGTTTTAAAATAATGGATAATTTAGAAAAAATTATAACATTAGACAAAATGAACAGTAACAAGAAGCTTAAATTATTAGACACTAAACCTATCAGAAATTTTACTATAGAGTCACAAATGTCAAATATCATTTTCGGTATTCTGAAGAGGTGTGGTGAATTTGGTTAAACACATTTTCAGGGTCCAAGTTCGCAAATGTGGATTTTGAACTAGATTTCTTTAAAATCAAAAGATCCATTGAACATTGATATGCTCATAGACTCTTGCGTTCGGAGTTAAAAACTTTAACATACAAACAATCCAGCTAATTTAACTAACATTTTTCCATGCATTTTTTGTGGGCTTTTTTTTGAATGCAAAGGTTATATTCAACTTATCCCCAAATCAATTACACTTGTAGAATTATTCACGGCTTAAACCTGTTACAATTTCTTAGAGAAAACAGACGCAATAAACAGCGATCAAACACCATAAACGGATTTGCATCAGTATCAGATATTCTCGGTTTTTATTGCATTATCAAGTACCTATACTAAACATAGAAATAATTACCTCTTAAGCCACAGTATTTTCACATTTATACAGCAAAAAGTTGCAATTACACGGAAATGTGCAAAAAGAGAAAACAAGTTGTTGGACACCCTCCGGCAAAACAGCTAATCAAATATCAACAAAACCTTATAATAAGACATTTACAGAATATTCCGTAAAACAGATGCCAAATATTTCAAAATCTGTGCAGGTACCACTTAAAGCGTTAAGAGTTATACACTTTTCTACACATTTTTTGTTTATGTTATGAAAACCTATCTTATGGTCGTCGAGCATGATATTATTGTGGTTATGAGCTTTGTGTGAAATAGGCTCAAAGCCCAAAAGATGGAGTTCTTCCGTTCTATACATAAAAATTCGTGTACATACTGTAGAGATTTCTGAAAATTATTTCCACGGAAAGCGTTGTTATTTTATAAACTCATGAATCTGTTAAGCATCTATCAAATCTTGTCTTAAAATCTGAGATTTTTATATCTTACCAAACAATGCTACCTGTGTTAGCCCGGAAAGTGTCTAGCTTTATTATGATCACCTCTGAAATTGTCTACGCATTAGTCATAACAAATTAAGAGCATCATGCAGCATTTAAAAAAATTACAATTTTTTCAGCTTTTTTAAATTGTTGATGAATCACTTAATACACAAAATGATCCTATTGTGAACACGTTAATTTATGTTACTTCAATGTCAAACGAGAGTAGGTCAGCCTCAACACCGCACATACCTATCACTTTTAGTATTGAGTCATATGTCTGTGGTTTCTGGTTGTGCTCTTAGTATTTCCATTTACGATAAACTTTTGCCTATGCCAACCACATAAGGGTCTTTGGAGAAATTAAGTAGATTATTTTATATTCTTTTAAATATTTATGTATTATTCAAATGGGCCCGGGGAACAATAGGTTTGGATTTACAAAAACCGTTTGAATTTAAATACAAAGTCTGATAATCTCAGTTTGGACTTTAAAAATTGTGAAATTAAAAAAGAGCCATCCAAAATTAAACAATATTAAAATAGCAATTAATTTACTGAGATATATTTTAAAAACTACGCAAGCATATTGGTGAAAATTGCAAAAGTTGCAATTTTTAAATTATATAGCAACATTTTGCTTTGACCCTATACAAGGGGCTATTTATCTTAAATCTCGCAATTTTTCTTAATTTTTATTCTCAAGAAAATAGTACCCAAGATAGATGAATCTGGTCCAAATAAAAATCAGATTTGACTCTGTCAAATGCGGACAACAAATTAATTTTATTAGTCAGCCTTAATTTTAAAAGCACTACTACTCAAATTCAAGTTTATTATTAGATAAAGAAAAATAAAATAATACAAGAGAGACAGCCAGCCTGTGCTGGGCTGGGAGCGAGTTAGGCATGAAACAGAAGAAAAGTTATTAAATTTAAACTTTACTAAAGTATTAAAAAACGTTTAAGAAAACGAGACAACAAAAAATCATTGTAAATGCGCTACCAAATCCCCGAACCGGTTGAACTTACCCGCTGAATAGTACTGGGTAAACGGTTCCGAGCGCGGAAACCGTGGACAGGGTAAGAATTTTCCCTGACTGAACGATGAAAACTAGGCATCAACAGATCGAAGCCCCTGGAATAGACCAAAAATTCTAGCTGACTAAATGGGTATTCAGGTTGCTTGTGATATATTATTCTGTGTAGAGAAACGAGAAGCCTATGCAATAAATAGTTTTTTAAAGAACAACCAAACAAACCGTTCCTGCATTGAGAAAGGTCATACACAAATCTGATGCCATCATTAAAGGCCACATTTACTTTCCTAGAGTAGTTAAAATCTAAATATGGGAATAATAGGCAGCCTTAGGTAAAATAGGGCAAGAGCATAGATTTAACGAGAAGTATGTGAGTATTCGAGGAACAGTAAGCCAGCAACCCACTATAAATTTTGGCCACCATATCCCTTATGTGAAGGCAACTAGACTTATTCTTATTAAGAAAGAAAAACTCCCAGATCTCTTACTCGGTCAGATCTTATGATGTTTAGTGACTAGGACCACAAATTCCCTCATATAAGGCGAAGAGAACTGAGATGTAGTAAGGCAAGTATAATATTAAAAACATGTAGAGCAGGTTGCACAATCCAGAGTAAAATGATTTTATTAAATTTGGGGGGGCGAGATCCCCGTCTTGATCAACAACATCAGATTGTAAATTAGAGACAAGGAGCAGGATGAGCTGTAGCATGGCTTAGGTAAAAACCTAAAATGTAAATTTGACAGATTTGTATCAAGAACACGACCAGGTTTAAATGCTCCATAGGTGCTAGCCCATCGCAAATCATCTCACAACGTTTTCGGGGGAAGACGAGGATCAAATTTGGAAACATGAAAGTTCAAGCTCCATTCTAGTGAATTCTAAAATCACTGGTTCTCAGGCGCAAAAGTCCGTTTCAGATATAAACGATTTAAGAGAACCAGAGACAACCATTCCGTATAATAATTCTACGAGTTTGAAGCGAAGCATACTTGTCATGAATGCCATTATACCTATGTGAGAAGATAAACTCCCTGAAGTCGACTGGACATAGAAATATTCCTCGATACCGCTCTCATTATGGAAAGCATTCGTACTATGTGCAGTACGCTCGATAGTGGAATCTTTTGCCAATATCTATCCAAAACACGGTATCCTGCAGGAGTTTTTGAGACTTCGGGCTTATTCTGAATCAGACACTTATTGAGACTCTTATTACTTTGAAATTATATACTATTACTGATATTTTTATTGAACATAATGAAATAATGAATTATAAGTCACCGTCAAAATTATTTACTATGCATATTTTCAATTTACACATAAGTATTTTCCATCATTTTTACACTTTCATTAACTGAATAAGACCATATATGTTTTCCAATATATGTGTAAGAACTATCTCACAGAAATAATTGTTTTTATAATAAAGATTATTTGACAAATGGTTGAGTGCTTTTTGAGTAACCATACATACATAAAATCATGTAAATATCCTTGGAAAATAGTATTTCAATAACTTCTCTAGTGCTAATATCCAGATCCAAAATATATCCCAAGTTCAGTTAAAAATAAAGAAATTTATTTCACATCCGGGATAGCGACCTTGTAAAGTAAACTGTTATCTTTAAGCATGTTTAGATGATAAGATAAAATGCAATTGCATTTGCTCTAACAAGAAAGGTGACATGACTCACAAATATTACTTGAAATTTTGTACTGATTACAGTTGGCGCTCCTACAGAATGGCAAATAATACAAATTTCTGGTCTTGCACTAATATAAACAAATTCAAGTGCTTTAACTGATAAGAATTCGAAACATTTTTATAGACATTTTCTTCTCACACTATTTAGCAGAAATTTCTAGAGCAATTTATTTATTGGAAGCTCAAAGCTATGAAATCAGAATTCAACTTTTTGAAATAATGCAAAATAAAAACAAAATCTAAAAGAAATGAATTCACTTCGCTTGTGCATTAATATGTTTTGTTTTCAGCAACGTAAATAAAGCAAATTTTATGGTTATTATAGTTGTGTCATTCTGTCTTTAGCCATACTAAAAAAAACAAGACAAGTTTTTCAGAATCTGAGTCATTTAACTACCTTCTCTCCCATCAATCAACTCGACAATACTTTTTTTATATAAATTTCCATTGTCTTTAAATTAAAGAAATCGACCAGCGCATTAGCGTTTTTTCTGTTTATCAGTATTTCTTTTATTTAGCGAGTGATAGTGGACAAGATTGTCCATGGTGAGTAAGCTAAGTTCGTCATTCTTTCTTATACGGATTTGTGTAATTTTATGGTACAGGTTTTATACCCTAGACAGACGGTATACTAGAAAGAGCATTATGACGTCAAAATATTACGATTTGTTTAAAATTTCATAAAAGTAGCCCGGGAGCTACAGCATTTTGATATAATAATGATCATTCGAGTCTGCTGTCTGTTTAGGGTATTACTTCGGACATTCTTTGTTTGGTCAGACTCCAGCAATTCAAAGTGAATAACTTCTAACATATTCCAAAAAGTGTACAGTAAGGCCCGGCACACATTGCTGCTAAGCTGTGCGAGATGGACTGGTCCATTTAAACGTGTGTATTATCAAAAACAGCGAAGCGCATCCAGCACAGCACAGCTCTAGTGTGCGACGGACGTAAAACTTGCTTCGGATGTGAATCCATTCGATGCGGAAATTTTGCTAGCCTTAAATTTTGCTTCTTTTAGTTAGTATCCTGATAACAAATTCCGTAACAAAAGGAAGCACATACCTATCCTAAAAATTTGGTAGTTTTCTGTTCATCTATGGGAGCGTTCAAGTATTACGTAACGCTTTTTTTGTAGATTTTAGACCCTCCCTCCCCCCCATGTAACGCATCGTAACGTTTTTCTGTAC
>QYTT01091184.1:72220-110056 GCA_006980735.1 Dasypogon diadema
GATTTCAGATCTTTTGTGATTTGAATAATATATTAGAAATTTTACAACCGGATAAACTGCTTTCCTTTTCAAACGAAGTAATAAAAAAGGAAGCAGCAAAACTGGCTAGCAAATACTATATGATCTCTATGATTGTTAGTTGCTTTCGAAAGCTGTTTGAAATCACAAATTCAGAAAATTATTATAGTATGCATTATGGAACTCGCAGAATTATTATTGATAAATTTCAATAGCCTCGCCTCCAGTTTCCTTGCTTACTATTTTTTTGACCCTACCGGTTACAATCACAACAGCTGAAAGAAACTTTTCTAAATTAAAACTTATTAAAAATTATCTTAGAACTTCTATGGGATAAGAACGGCTATCAGACATCAATACTATCCATAGAAAAAGAAGAACTAGAGAAACTAAAATATTCTTTAGCTATGGATGATATAATAAATACGTTCGCCGAAAAAAAGCAAGAAAAGTACATATTTAACCACTAGAATATTTTTTAGAATTAGGTTTTTTAATATGTATTTATTGTTGTTTTTGTTATTTTCAAATATATTTTGCTTATGAAAGTGTTCTTTTTAAATTCCCGCAAAAGGGCTCCCAAGAAATTTTGATACAGGGCCCAATCAGTGCTAAGCTGTGGTGTGTGCATCTAGGTTCAATAAGATGAACCGACGTGATATTTACACGGTGACGTTCTAAAAGATGAATTTTCGCCAATTTATACCTCTCTAAAAGATGAACACTTTTCGTTGCGTATAGGATACTCGACTCTTACATGCGAATGAAACTTTTCTCCATTTTTTCCCTTTAATCATTTTAGAAAATCTTCGGGGAACCACACAATACCATGAATGTATACCTGATGTTGTGTGATTTCCCAAAAATTATGTATTATGGAAGCTGTGTTCTTTTGTGCTGATATAGAACAACAAAGATTTCAGATTGAACGATATAACATTTATGAAAGCAACCCCATATGGAGGTTAAAAATGCATATCACATTGCCATGATTTCAATTTGTAAAAGTGTCAAAGTCAGCACCGAACAATTCTGCAGTTGCAGTAATGACATTTTCAATTAATGAAAGTCATGGCAATGTGATTAGTAGCTTGCAATTTCCATAATTGATTACCTTTATAAATATTTGCTTTTACAGTGTTCAAGCTGTAATCTCCGTTGTCCTGTGTGTGCACAGAAGAACACATCTGCTCTTAGAATGCGTTTAGTGTTCATGGGGTATGCAAGCAGTTTGTAATTTTTTAGAAATTGTTTATTATTGTTCAAGTTCAAGAAATGACTCGAGCTTGTTGCCAGACAAGACATTTGTACATGCAGGTGAAAACTCCGCTGCAGGAAGAAAGGTTTCAAAAGAAAGGGTGACTTTCTTAGTGTATATGCCAAGCTGGAATGTGCAAATTAAATCTGCTCGTGATAGGAAAATCAGAAAACCCTCGCGCCTTTCGAAATTGTAAACTCCCAACCGAATACCCTGGTTCAAAATCTGCGAGGATGACAGTACAAATCTTCAAAGACTGGTTAATATTATTAAACAGGTTCATTACACATATTTACGTAACAAAAAAAATCTTCCTCTAAAAGCTTTACTCATACTAGACAGCGCCCCAAGTCATCCGCCTTCTGAAACTCTTAAATGTGAAGACGGGCATATTTTTTCAATGTTTATGCCTTTAAATGTGACACCTTTGATCCAGCCCATGGGTCAATGTGTAATTAAACTCATCAAATTAAGGTACCGCAATAGTCTGTTAGCTCGTGTCATAAACTTGGAAAATAAGGATATAGGGGAAATTTTGAAAAGATTAAATTTGCATGACGCTGTTTCCATTTTACACCAATCTTCAAAAAAGTTTCCCGTTCTGTTGATGACTATGCTTCGGAGGATGAAATACCTCTACAACAGTTAAAACTCTGATGGCTAGAGGATGAGGCGGCACTTGTATCGAGGGATGCACTATCATATCTGAGACAAATTTTGCCAGAGGTAGTTTATGAGACACAACTGTGTATTCTAGAATTATAATAAACTCATAATTGTCTAATAGTAATACTCTCAAGGTTCTATTTCAAAGTTTTTGTAGTTGCATTGAATCACAATCCTGGAGTCCAAGTCTATCACGAAGCAAAGATTCTGTTTCACAGATCCTTTTCTTCTCCCACGTTGATAGAACCCACTCATGAGTGGTGCTATAAAAAAAGATTTTCGAATCCATCATAGTCAGGAAGCTCGAGTTTGAGATTTTTTCGATTGATATTTTTCTATTCAAGTGTTACGTTTGTAAGAGATTTAAATACTTTTTGTTCAAATTTATTCTATTTAAAAATTGCATATAGTGTGGTAATTTCAATATAAATTTTTGTTAGCGGCAATGTCAGTAGCCCCTACTGGTTCTTTTCAATAAATTTGTAACGGTCATCGATTTAGACTATTTAGAGCTTAGTTAGAAAGAAAGTGTATTGATAGAGTCAGTCAATAAAGTCACCGCGTATAGTGAACAAGTTATTTTATTCGTCCCTCAAAGATTCTGCTTTTTTCCTCACACGTTGCCTTTATGTTAGATGAAAAAAAAGTATTTTAATAAAAATCGCGTTTATGCAGGAATCAAGGCAAACCATTCTCGACCTCTAATTCCATTTCCAAATTTCGCTTTTAAGACATTTATTTTGCAAATATTGAAGAAACAAGTATACTGTTAATAGACTCATGGAGTGGCCAGTGTCCTGAAATAAACGTTATCACGTTTTCAGCATTTATTAACAATGCTACATTCTTAATTATTTTTAACAAATATTTGGTAAAGACTTGAAAAAAATGTTTTTCATCTTGAAACCCCCCTACCTAGGGTGTGCCCACAAGTAAATTGTATTTGTTATATATAACCAGTAGGAAACCCTCTCCTAAGTGCCAACACAAAAACTAGCAATATAAAAAATTTCCAAGATAAAAAAACCTTCTGCTTGTAGAGCTTCAGTATATTATTTTTATTTTATTTCAGATAAATTTCAAGTTAATAACGGTCTTTACTTATCTCGGGTTTGATTAAAAAGAGGAAAAGAGAAGAAGAAGAATTAGCTATGTACTGACGCCACCTGGACGACAGCCTTAGAATTAACCATTTTGTAGGCCAATTCAAGAGAACTTATTCTATTTTAATTATGTAGTAGCAATTCGCGCACGAAGTGTACAAATTTAAAACGGAAAACAAGTATTAATTCCAACCATTTCAGTAATTATGTAAACTTACCTACGCCTCCGATAAGCTAGTAACTCTGTGTGAGCTTTTAAAAGAAAAGAAGAAGCATTGCAGGGAATGTTCAGAAGTTGGAAATGAAAGCAGATGTTTTGTCATCTACATGTTAAATACCAACTGTCATTCCACCGGGGAGCTTGTTTTCATGGTTATGCTGTGGTCTCACAATGTTTTTACACATTTTTGGTATTGCTACGTGCATAAAGGTTCTACTGATATGGGCGTAGTAAGTTTAATATAATCCCAATTGCACTGACAGTTTACAGAAATGTATTTTTAGTTACTCCACGGATTTTGAAGTGCACCGGAATTGGTTGGCAATAACACACACGTTGCCAATTTCTAAATGGTATTTTGAATCAACAAGTGAATGGACCCTTGATTATCCACCCTTCTTTGCTTACTTTGAATATGCCCTATCCCACATTGCAAAGTACTTTGATCCAGATATGCTGAAAGTGGAAAATCTTAACTACACTTCAGATAACACAGTGTTTTTTCAGCGCCTTACCGTAATACTTTCAGATATCACCTTGGTATTAGGAACGAAATTGTATGTAAAATTAAATCAACTTCAGAAGACTAATTTTGTGTTTTCAGGTGTCTTAAAAGTTTCGATTTGAAAAGTGCTGTAAAATGCTCGGTGGTTACTGCTCTAATCCTCTGCAATGTGGGCCTTATATTTGTTGATCATATTCATTTCCAGTACAACGGTTTTCTCCTGGGAATTCTGCTGATTAGCGTTCATTTCATAGCAAAAGAGAATTACCTGATGGCCGCTTTGTTCTTTTCAATACTTTTAAATTTAAAGCATATATATTTGTACATCGCTCCGGTGTACATTGTTTTCCTTTTCAAACACTACTGCCTGAAAGCGAAGAGCCCGATAATTAATCTGGCCAAATTAATAGCGGTTCCTGTAGCATGCTTAGCGATTTCCTTTGGACCATTTATAAACCACTTGCCGCAGGTAACAATTTAAATAAATAAGTAAATAGATATCTTCGTTAAAGATATTAAAAGATGAAAAGTGTAACATTTAATAGGTGCTTTCTAGGTTGTTTCCATTTAAAAGGGGACTTACTCACGCCTATTGGGCACCGAATTTCTGGGCTTTGTATAATTTCGCTGACAAAGTTGGATCAATTGCATTTAAAGTGCAGAAGAACACCCAAAATACTGGGGGTTTAGTTCAGGAATATGAACACACGTATCTGCCTTCCATCAAGCCTATAACTACATTTCTGTTAACGGCAGTCTTCATGGTTCCATGTTTAGTCAAATTATTTTTTTCGAGCGAGAGGTATTATACTTTTTTTTAATAAGAGCGAGTTGTTTGCATTTTTTATTACTTCTAGGCGCAGCCATTTAACTTTTCTAAAAGCAATCGTCATTTGCTCTTGTACTTCTTTTATGTTTGGATGGCATGTTCATGAGAAGGCAATTCTTATGGTGATTGTGCCTTTAAGGTAAGTGAAAGATGAAAAAAAGTTAATTACGTATCTGTTACTTAGGTAAGCAGGTACGTTTGGCAAATTATCCAATTTAAGACCTTTTCTTGTACACTATTGAACCGCAGATTTTTAGGCGTGATGATGTCAAAGATGCAAAGCGGGCTCAAAGTAGACATTTATTATTTACAGAGCAATGTCATGAAATAAACTAGATGGCTCCTTGGCTCACGTAGTCAAGGAGAGTCTAAAATTCTTACTGATTTTGGTAACGCGAACTCTTTCAGTTTACATCTCTAACGCTCGATCGAAGACGTTATCTCGGCATTGATTTTTTAATTGTTTGCCTTTGACTTCTTCAGGGGTTGGCTTTTTCATTAACAGCTATGAGCTGTGGCTCTTATTGACTCCATGCACCCAGTAATTGTTATTGTCTTATGGCGCGTAAAAAGTTATTCTTGTAACGATTAAATCACGAATAAAAGGAACTTTTTAGGTTTAGTTAGTTATATTATAAAAAATATACCGGTTCTCTATTACTGAGCACTACCCATTAAAAATAGAGACTAACTGCCGTGCTCCAATGTTCAAAGCAGTCTTAATTTATATCTTAGTTAATTATCCTACAAATTTCTGAAGTAAAAAATGTTGCAAATGGACTTGTATCACTGCTTCTCTACTTAGGTTATTTTCTTTATTGAATCTCATCGCCTTCCCTTGATGTGTTTTTTCCAATTTTGGGGAACAAAGAGTGCTCAGGCCCGGTTGAGAGAATGGATATAGAAAAAGTTCTCAACGGATATCTCGAAGAACTACTCATGAATGTTATCATAACAATTACATTCTTATAAAGTTTATCAGACCGCTTTTCACTATAGCAAAAAGCAGTTATAAAATCTTGTGCGTAATCGGGTCCTGTAATCATCTGCTTTCATTTAGGAAATCTAAAAGCAGTGTTTCTTCACTATCCAAAAATGGTGGTGGGGGTGGTGTTTTGTTAATTAGTAATACATATATGCAAAAATTATTAAAGTGTTACAAAAAATTCAATCTAAACAGTTTAACTGTGTATTTCTCTTTTTATTTTCAGCTTCTTAAGCATATTTGACGTCTTTGACGCGGAAATGATGCTCTTTTTAAGTACTGTCGGGCATTTTTCTCTATTTCCACTACTCTTCAAACCATTGTTGCTTTGGGTAAAGTATTCCTTACATATTACTTATGCAGTAGGTGCATACTTGGGACTGAAAAATGCACATCCAACATTACGAGTGAAAATTATTTATAAAATTTTCTACATCGGATTATTATTAATTTGCATTTACGAAAATATTTTACAATACTTATTAGGGTTACACGAAAAACTGCCATTCCTACCTCTAATGCTAACTAGTGTTTATTGTAGTATAGGCATATCATATTTTTATTGTAAATACTATTTTAAATTTTTAAGTACAAAAGATTTACGTATTCAGAAAAAGAAAAGGAAAACCAAATGAACACAGTCATGTACTCCACCTCTGCATTAATGGGCATCCCAACCATGCATTTGAAGCTGTTCTTGGATAGCCTCTCTCTGGACGAATCCATTTATTGTTATAAAGCCAATATAGGTTATCTTTAAAGAAATATGTTTTTCCTAAAAATAAAATGTGTGATGTGTAAGTTGTATACACAGTTTATTTATTTACCTTTGGGCATGGTAGCAGCGGCATCGATATTATTTGGTATTCCTACCCATCGCTTCATACTTTTTGGATAATCTGGATCTAGTTGACGCTTTTCTTCATCGTATCGCCAGAATTGATCTTTTGAAAATAGATATGTGCGCTGATTTTTAGCTGAAAACGCAAAAATTTGTCCGAATTTTTGGTTGAAATATAATTAGAGATAATCGAGATTATTCTACTAATCATGGTGAATCGCTATGGAGTCGCTATCAGTGACACATTGCTACTTTAGATCTAGTCTAGATTATTAAGAAGTTGTACGATAATTATTTTAATTAAATGGAGATGAGTGCAACTCTTAATGGTCAATTAATTACCCTTTTAAAATTGGGAAATTTAGGGAATTTGTAAGTACAGGGTGTCCAAAAACAGTAGCGGGGTTTTGATTTCGCGTTGACGTTGGTAAACGGGGACGCGCGGTAGCGTGAAGGAGACTGTCGTGTGCGCCACTTTTTGGAGTTTTATTTGCAGTTGTGTCCTACCCGAGGACACATCGCGCTTTTTGTGTGTGTGCGTATTATAGCAACAACAATTCCATCGTGACTGCTCAACGGTTGTATCGTAGAGAATATTGTACACGTCATGCGCCAAGCGATGATGTCAGAAGAAAATGGACTAGGATGTTCGAAAATACCAGGCCAACGGTTATAATTCAAAACAGAGTGCGACCGCGAAGTGTTAGGGCGAAGAAATGATCCAAGATATTAGGGCATCAGTTAGTCGAAATCCATAACTATCAATTCGCAAAAGAGGTCAAAAACTTAACATCAAGAAATCTACACTGCAGTTAATTCTAAACAAAGATTTACACCGCAATTAAATTTTGCCAGAGAAATGCTAGGGCGATTCGACAATTTCGAGAACATTCTGTTTAGTGACGAAGCAAACTTCCACATAAACAGCCACGTGAATAAGCAGAATTGCCGCTTCTGGTCACAGGAAAATCCTAAAAGAAAGCACCAGCGGCCTCTCCATGGTCCAAAGGTCATTGTTTGAGCTGCGATGTCAGGTAAGGGCATTAGTGGTCGTTATTTCCATGAAGATCAAAGAGATCGAGCATTCACTGTAAATACGGAACGTTACTGTAAGATGATAAGAACTTTTTTGGCCCCAGCTTTACAAGAGTTGCAAATTTCTAACTCTAGGATATGCTTTAAACAAGATAAAGCCACTTGCCACACGTCTAGGAGGCGATCGAATGAACGAATTATTCTCGAATAAAGTCATTTCACTTGGAGCTTGGAGGAACCATAAATTGACTTCTCAGAAGCCCAGACCTCAACCCGCTGAATTACTTCCTCTGGAGATACCTAAAAAATAAGATATACCAGAACAAGCCCACGAATCTGATGCAATTAAAGCACAATATCGCCTCAGAGATGAGGTCAATCTCAAGAGTATTATGTCTGCAAGTGGTTGCCAATTTTCGTTCGAGGTTAGAGGAGTGTTAGCAGCGTAACCGATAACATCTGGACAACATTATTTTTACTAAATAATTTCCCAATTTACTATAATAAATTAAAAAATAAACAAGTGTTTTGATGATTTATATTTTGCTTTATCCAAATAAACTGTACCCGATACCATTTTTAGACACCTTGTATATTATATTATATACCCTTTAATATTCAGTGATTATATTTTTTTTATTTTCAATGAAGGAGAAATGCTAAAGTTGAAAATAAAATATTGGGGGATGCATGCAATTTCTTGGAGTTGCTTGAATCTCCGGCCTTAATTACAGGCTTTCAAAGGAAATTGTTTTATATATTTTTGAAGAAATAGAGGCACATTTGCATATATCGAAAATATCCGATGGATTGCCTTGCTTGTTTAAAGTAAGTAAAATTTTGAATTATTCTATTCTTAACTTTAATCTTATGTCAATTATTGTATGCTAGCTGTGATAGCTATTATAGCATAGCGAGCGATGCATTAGAACAACCGTTTTCTCAATTATCGCTAAATGGATAACAATGATTTTTGTAGCTATTTCCACAGCGATTCTATTAGTCGCTAAAAATTAAATTAGTAGAATAAGCTCGAATGTCCGATATTAAAGTAAGCAAATGAAAATGAAAGTTAAAATATTTTCAAATTTGTCATTAATTATAATATACTCACTCTAAAGTGATTTGTAGGCTTATTCTTTTTTTTTCTTAAAATTGGAGGAGACTTTTTTTGTCAACATGTGTTAAAAATACTTTGGATTAGTAAAATTTGCACAGTGTAAATTAAAACAAAAAATGAATATGTTGAATTTGGTAGGACCTAAAATCATCCATGTTTGTAGCGAAAACCGAGAAGAAAAGTGAAATTTGGCAACTAACAAATAAATAAATTACCAAAAAATCAAACCAAAAATCAAATTTTTTGATTTTTCGTTTAACTAATGGATAACTAATATCACTGGATGTTTGGGACAAAAATTACTCATCACTTAATCTCTTCTCTAAATTTACATTGTAAGCTGTGCAGTTTAAAGAAATATTAATTCATCGCACTAAATTCTATATATTTATTTATACTACTTTGAAATACAACTTACGCCAAATCATTGCAGCATTTATGTTTGAAATATTTTGACTAATACCATAATCCGATATTGGTCTAGGACTGTTTTCAATTAAGCCGTACCCGTCATAAACCCAATACAACTGACCTTTAATGAAAGAGAAAATATGAGTAGTAAAGCAAAAATTAATTATACAACCGTTTACCAGAAAACAGTACTATCGCATCGTCAATAGTTCTTTCATAAGCTGCATCAATCGTTTCCACGTTTTCTGGAAGGAAAGTGAACATTTCTCTCAGTTTAATAGGATAACCTTCCATAGTGCGATATTTTTCGGTAAGCCTCCAAACATAATCGCCTTTAAAAATAAATACTTCACCGCGGAATGCAGCGACTGCATTAAAATATCCTCGACAAATATCAGGAACCGCTTCTGTTGGACCTACAGTCGATTCAGGAGCGACAGTTGGCAACTTCTCTGGAGACCTTATTTTTGGCGTAGTGGTTGTAATTAAACCATTTTTACGCTACAATATTTTGCTAAATATTATCATTATTCTTTAAAAAACTTCTGTCAGAAGGCCGCTATACTTTGGATTAATTTAGTTTTTATTTAAGATTTTTTAATTTGAAGCAGCAAAATAAAATTCTAAATAATTACCTGATGGTCATCAACTGTTTCAAAGTCACCTTCATATGTCGTGGGATAAGGTGTAATCTTGTTGATGCTTTCGGTAGTTGGAAAACCAGGTATTGAAGGCACCATCTCAGGTCTCATTGTTGTACTTTCTGCATCACTTTTACTCACAAAAGGTTCTTCAGTGATTTCATTTATTTCATAATCATCATCGAAAGTTGCTTTAACTGGAAAAATAAAATCGGTATTTTATATCTCTTTCTAATGTTCTAGGTACTCACTGTATAAATCATACATCGCTAAGATATCATCAAAGTCAAGGGTATTACTTCCCGGACCTTTATAATAAGGAAACATGATGGAGGAGTACACTGGAGAGTGAGCAAGTCCCAAACTATGGCCAAGTTCATGTATTGCAACAGAATAAAAATCAACACCATCAGCTAAATTCGTAGAATTCTCTCTCCAATTCTCATCGTCATCAAAATGTACATCGCCCCCATAAGATTGCATTTCATAAGGATAAAATGCATGCGCAAGAATATTTCCGGGTCCATCAAACGGGTAGCTATTAGAATACTCAAATTTAACTTCCGCCTTAAATATTTTAAAATAAATTACTTGTCTCCATGATATCGTGCTCCAAAGGCAACAATTATATCGGCAGAAGGATCATAGACTCTTTTGAATTTTAAGTTGCTATAAGTCGCCCACACCTCAAAAGCTTTGCGCATATCATTCACAACTTTTTCCTCTCCTACTTTAGGGGACCAATTAGCTATGCTTCAGTTAATATAATATAAAGTTAATTCCTAAAATTTAAAATTGATATCCACCTACAAATAGTTTATGTTTCTTTTCTGCCAACGCTTTGACCCAATTACATATCTCTTCTTTCTGGTGCGATGTGTTTCAATGTCAGGCACTCCACATCGTGGCGACGTCATAAGCTGCAGTCGGAGTATAGCGTTATCAAATGCTATTTCTGTAGAAATATTTTAAGCATATCTTACACGTAGCGTATCATTATCCAGAATGCCAGTTTGGTTCAAGGCCCCGAACTTCTGAATATTTCTTATCGCTTCTTTAATTGCCGATTCATGATATAGAGCCTCAGAATCGGAAGGAGTTGGGTCAAGATATCCAAACCTTCTCATGAAACTTATCTAGAAAGATATTTTATTTATTTTTATTTTTCTTACAGTAAAGAATATTTGAAACTTGTAATGGGAGAAATTTAATTAAACCATTAATCGCTGCCCAATAAAGAGCCAGGATTTCTTTTCCCAGGAGAATTGGTAGTGAATGAGTTTAATAGTATTAGCAAATATGAGGGGTCACACAGGGAATGGGATAAATGCCGTTGAGGTGCTGACGGACCACTGCAGTCAATCCGATTAGTCTATTTAAGTAAATTGGGACATCGTCTGCATACATTAACATCTTGATGTTTTGAGCTATCCTAGGAAGATCATTAATAAAGAGACAGAATAAAAGAGGTCCAAGAACAGAGCCCTGAGGAACCCCAGCACTGAGTCCTAATGGAAGAGACAACGCTCCATTCACTCTGACAATCTGACTGCGATCATTTAAAAAGCTGTTAATCATACCAATGGCAGAAGAACAAATTTCGACTAATTTATTTAGAGCTTATCATGACTGATAGAATCAAAAGCCTAAAAAAAGTCTAAAATTATATTATAAATACATGTACATCACTTTCGCCAGAACCACGCAAACGACATTAATTGTCTTAGTTTATCGGTAGGACTGGAACTACTGAACTGTAGTTCACACAACCCTCTGTCTAGCCTAGACGGAGAACTGCGGTTAGAGCCAATAGCGGGCCCGAGGGCAAGGTGCCAGCCGCTCTTCTGGTCTGGGCTATTATGGGGCTATTGGTTTTGAGGGCAAAAGAAACATCTATTGTGGTATAGGGGAGATGGAGCACCTGGCAATAGACAGCAAACCGTCAACTAATCGTTCTTATCATCTGCCGCCAGGCATCCCGATCTTAGTGGGCCCCTGAAAGCAGTAGGCAACACTTTCGGCCAAAAAAACCTCAAAAGGGACCTCGACTTCACTCAGGTACCACGGGGGTCGTAAGGCCCCTGGCTTTCGTGGAACTGCGGGACCACGAGTGCATCACACCTTTTGTATATATAATTTAATAGGGTAGCTAGAGCCGCATTTTTGAGCATTTCTTTTATAACGTTTTACAATAAAGTGACTACGTAGTACGTACATAAAAAATTATAATTCTTAATCCAACAGTACCCATTCACTCATCTAAGTAGCCCATAACATTCTTATTGGAACCCTTTTTAGGCCTCTCACAGAAAGAACTCAAAACGAATTGCAGCACTCATTTTTCTGATAACTAACACAAAATTATGTCATGTTTCCATTAAAAGCTGACTGAGTAATGTTTTCTTGATAAACTTGTTCATATCCCTAAATATCTGTACATATTTTATTAACTATAAAAAATCCAATAGCATCCAATAAAAGTGTACATACTCACAAAATGTTCATAAAAAATATGTGTCAAATCAAAAAGAGAATAAAAAATAAATTTTCAATGGAACGCATACAGAACTTTCCAATCTACTCACTAGATGCAATAATTTTGTTTAATATTTTCTTTTTCAGCATTTATTTACTTTTTTTGCTGATAACATTTGAGAAAGTAAGATCTCTCCACTCTTCATAAATAATAACTTTGAAGTCAACAATAAATTATTCGCTGAGGGTTCCAATTCCTTGTACAATGCACACTTAAAAATATGGTCCAGTAATTATACAAAAATATCACACAGGATAAAAAGGAAGAAAAACTGATAACACTGCACATTCTGCACATTGTCAGGAGAATAACAACAGCCCCTAAGAATAGTAATAACACTGTTTTACCGGAAATATTAAATTTTAACCAAGTCACGTATCATCTAAAAACGATTGGTTACATTCAATATTCCTAGTACTTATTAACTAAATACATATTCACTATCAATTTTCGTATTTACTAATATACAAAACTTTTGGAAAACCTTGACACATACAATTTCAGGTGGCGGCACCGAAATCCCTGGTTGATTTACTATAGGAAATGCGAAAGTCGTTTGTAAAGCAATCGAAGTAACAATAACTAAATTGATTGCTTTGCAAGAGAACCGTGAAAACATTTTCCTAAATAACGAGTTCAGAGAAGACTATTGAAAGTACGCGAAACAACTGAACTTGCAGTGATATTGTCGACGACATATACTGCAGAAACGTTATCATATTTCATTTTAGCATAGAGGCCAACTGATAGCAGAAGAGATCTCATGTTGAAGGCGAATCTCAAGAATCAATTGGTACATGGTGAGAATTGTGAATTATTTAAACACGACCGGCGAAGATAAGAGTCCGAAATATGTTACAGGGTTGATCAAATTATTGCTTTCAATTCGAAAATATCTGTTCAATAGGAAAAATAGAATTTTTCTTAAATTGTAACAGAATTCGAAATATGACTTGTGGCCAAGTAATCATTGCAGTAAAACTGGTCTAAAAATACTGCGATATAATAAATTGTAGAAGTCTGTGGACAATATCTATAAAGCAGGGAGTAACAAGGTTTTAATATTCGTATATGTAATAAAGTTAATAAGAGTACGATTTTATTAAATTATTAAGATTAGCTCTAAATTTTGGAAATATCGGACACATGCTAAAAAATGGAAAATATTTTCAACCTCGTTATAACTCAATCATCTGCTTGATACCATCCATATAGCAGACTTAAGTAACAATATTTCTGCGGTAATTTAAAATATCAATGAAGATACCTTAGCTAGTATGTATGATCTTCATAGGAAACTTCTCTGCCCTCAATTAAAATTAAACTGAAATTGTATTTTATGAATGAGACATCTTGAGGGGATCACACTATACTAATATGCAGATTATCCAATTCAATTCATGCCCTATTTAGAGAGGAAAATGGAAAAACTCTAGCAGCCGATAGTATTGGGAACCACGCATGAGTCGCAGTTAGACAATTTTGATTATAGTTATGGATGCCCAAACTTTTATTAATGCATTTGAAAAGCTGTAAATTTACACAATTTCTTTTTTTTTGTGTACATCACTGAGAAAGAAAAAATTATTTTTTACTTTTTAGTGCATTTTATTTATAAAAATTATTTATTTTAAAGGTTTTTTTAACATATTTTATTTTTTACTTTTTAATCATAACTATAAATATGATAATTAAGACATTTTTAAATTGATCAAATTTAAAATGACAGGAGTTAATTTTCTCGTACGCTCCATTTCTACACAAGAGCATCAGTATTGCATGGTTTTTTGCCTGTTAATTGTACTGGATTTATGTTAAAAACTCATATAACGGTACATAATCTATCTGACATACCTATACATATTAATTCGCATCTACATCCTCTTGCGCACGTGGTGGTGTAATGTTTTTTTCTCTGCGATAAGTAGTATAGAAGATTATCGCGCTTTAATGTTAGTACTTCCACGTAAAATAAATTTTACATGAAAAAACTGGAAAATATTTTTTTTTCACATCACCCATATAACGGTTAAACATTATGCTAAAGCATTTAATAGAAAAATCAACCCCCCGCACCAACCTACACCTCCCTCTGTACACAAATTCAAAAATCACGCATTTTAACGATATTCAGGTGAAAAAAGCCTGTTATAAAGTTTCTTACAGAAGAAAAAAAATGGCCATTTAATAGCACTCAGTAAAAGCTTTAATTTGATATCACACACGGCCCAAATTGGACAATCCCAAAGGGGGTAGTTACCACCCCCACCCCGAAACTCCCGAAAATGTAAAATTTTTTACCCCATCGGAAAGCTCCACATCCACTCATTCTAAATCAATAAACTCCATGTAAATCCATCCACGTTTACTACCCTAAAACTCTTCCCAAAATTTCATACTTTCGTCAGGAACGGCACGGCACGCACAAAGTTATTTAGTCAAGGGTTAGGGAGTAGTTAGTGTCTCAAAAACAATGTAAAATATCTCATTAATTTCATGTTGTTGTCTTGCTTTTTACTTTTATAATAAAAAAATACTTGAATTAATAAGTTTAAATTACTTAAATACATATCTTAATCTTAGTGTATTTTATGTTTGGCCCAAAACAGCCCGTCTTCTTCCAATGTGGCCCAGGGAAGTAAAAAGGTTGGACACCTTTGCAAGATATATAACGAAATATTTTATGCCTATGAAAAAAAGGGTGATCGCTATTCCATGACTTAACACATTTTCTCAAAGTGCTTTTATTGAAGCAACGAATTTTATATTTGTGCAGTTTATTGGTACAAAATCACTAAATCTTAAAGAAGGAGAAATAAAATAAAATAAAAATATCTTTAAAAAAGTGCATTTTTAAAAACTTTTAAAAGAAAGAAATAAAGAAAAATATTAAAACAATTTGATTTTGGACGTAATCAAATTATAACTTTTAATGGGTATCTACATTTAAAGGATGGGCTCAAATTCATGGACTCTTAAAATTATTTGGTGGGCAGTAAAAGGCAACTAACATAGATTTTTCGAATTCAGCACTCACCTCAACATCAATGAATGCAACTTCATACACACATCCACCCGGTTGATTACTACTGTATTTTCGAAAATTAAAAATTAAAATAGTCTGCTTAGTATTTAACATATTCTTGGCCATAGTTTTACAAATATAGAGTACAACTTGCTAACAACCCATATTATATAATCACAAAATAAATTAGGAACAGTACAAATTTGATCAAAAAGTGAAATAAAGCAAAACCACAGGAACGCTTTAAGATAGAAGCAAGTGATCTGATATATCCATATATGAGTCATAAGACCACTTGGTACCATTTTAAGGCGTTCATAAAAAAGAATTCATGTATGTGTGTGATATGGCAGTTCATGGCTTGGAAATATAGAAATGTAGGAGGTTTTGGCTACACTGATTAGACGGCCCGAGCTCCCGACATACGATTTTTGCACTACGTGAAAACATCACCAAGATGTATTTTCCAAAACACCAGTCTCACCAGCAATAGTGCTTAATATTCGTATCGTATCAGCGCAGGGTTCTAAATGAAAATGGCAAATAAAGTCTATATAAAGGTTCAAGTACTACTTTCCTCTCGAGTAAATTTATCACTCGCAACATGAGTGCTGAAATCTTGTTTATTATGTAACATAATCGCGTTTTCACAACACTATTGAACACATTATTACACTTATGTAAAAATAAAAACACCCCTTGCAATATATATATATGTATAAACTTTGGCAGAAATTCTATTTATATTTTTCCTTCAGCACATACTTACATTTATATCCAATTACGAAAATGCCCGTTCATTAAACACCTACAATTATTTCGAAATATTCGCAGCGGACTTGGAACCAAAACTAAGAGTGAAATCTCCAACAGGTGAAGACCTTTGCCAATCGAATTTGCTGGTAAATTTAGCTCGTGATTGGCGTGAAAAAACAGCAAACAGAATTTTATTAAAGGTAATGGTTTGGTCCTTAACCTGCAGCCTGTCCATTGGTCGCCAGGCTTGTGCCATTATTGACGTCTACATATGGAGCCACGTACGGCGTTTACTTGTTGATTTAATTTATTGCGTGCTAAGAACATGTTTGCTCCCAAAAGAAATGTTTGCGATACACATATTCAGCTCATGAGATAGCAAGAAATAGTCCTGATTGACTAAGTAAACACGTCTAGATAGATTCGTCCCACTTCAAGTTTAAAACAAAACTAAAGAGTTGTATGTATAGTGTTGCAGGGACACTTGTAGTTCAGATTCAGTAACTTATCAAATCGTAGGTGGTTATTGTTCTTACTGCGTCCTGCAGTTGTAAAAATGTAACACACCGGCTGCAAGCAGTAATGAATTTCATAAAAAATGTTGCTCTTCTTTCTTCAAGGATGTTGCGCAGAATCAAGCTTAGTCATGGCCCTTAGCTGGAAGGAAATTTAATGAAGGCATAAGAAAAAGATTTGATCACTTTGTTTTCTACCCGCCTGTAAGATGGTCGCGCGAACGAAACTGGTTGGTTCCTTCTAAGATATTACCATTTCGGTAACAACCCTTGCGATTTTAGAATTTGAGTGTAACTAACAAGTGTAGTGACTAAAATTGGTGAGCATCCAAAAATATATATTAATAGTGGAACGTTTTCATGAATGGTATTGCAATTTAATTGTATTCAGTTTTAGATTTAAGAAATAGATTTCAATTTAGTTGCTAGTTAATAGTGTTCATTTTTTTCATTAATACCAAAATTATAATGTTCACTGTGATACTGGAGTAAAAGTGGATGTGACGAAAAAAATTTTAATTAAAAGAACTTCTTGAATTAGATACAAATAAAACCGACAAATTTCATTACAAATAAAAAATCTGCATCAATTTTAAACACAGGATCTAATAATTTAGACCGTGAGAGACTAAAGCTAAGTTTACACTGTTTTAGATAGCAATACGCGTAATAAATTCCAAAAATAGTATAGTTTTCAATTATTTCTAAGCGATTTGAAGAGATAATACCAAAAGTAAGGATTAATAGTAAAATTTGTTCTCTACAGTGTACCAGAAGAGATAACGCATGAGAAGTCCAAATAATTGTTAATAAAATATGTATAACTCCTTGTACTTAGCTGGCTGGTTAGGATGACTACCTTTTCTAAATTAACAAATATTGGGTCCCCAAAGAAAGTTTAAATGAACGATTTTGAGTGACGGAATTGTAATCACAATTAATCCGTTGAAGTTAGAGAGAGAGAGAGAGTTAATTAATGTATTCCAATATATTCTTAAGGACAGCACATTAATATCACAGATCTTACCTCTAGGCGAGTTGCATATCGTCGACATACTTAATCAAATCACATTTTAAAATGAAAAAAGTATAGGACCGAGAATCGATCCTTGAGGAACACCCGATGCTAATACCACAGACTAAAAAAATTCATTATTGACAAATATAGTCTGCGATCGATATGTGATATAATTCCCAATTAGTTCCATTGAAGATTCAAAAAAATTTGTCTCACTAAGCAGAAGAGCCACACTAAGAAGAACTACACTATTTAACGTGAGGCGCAGCTTTTGAAAATGCAGAGTGATTTGATCTCAGTTTCGTCTCGTTTATGTGAAATATAAATCTAGTGACTATACACGACCTATTACTTCATCAGCGATTAAAAAACTTGCAGCCCGTCCTGCTGGAAAATAATAAGTCTTGTTATTTTACTAAATATGAATATCTGTCTGTCACAGTTGCCATTTATTGCAAAGGTATTTGAAAAAATGTACACAGCCAGATCAGTACAGTGTTGTACAATTTTATGTTTCTCACGGGATCATAAACACCTCCTTTATAGTATTATTGTATTCACATCCCTGCAACTCTATTCTATAAACATGATAACTACATCAGAACGGAGATAGTACGTTATATAAGGTTTTTATTTTTACACAATAAAATATAGTAGGAAATTGCTTTTTCTTTCTTCTTTTTTAATTGATTCGACGGTAATTTCAGATAGGAAACTTCTCTGTGTTAATCTTAATCCTTATCTTCATAGTAACCTTCCACAAAAAACGAAATGCAGTTATCTATCCCGGCCATTACTGCACTGTGCATTGTGCTGGATATTATCGAATTTAGTGAAAGTAGGGCCGACGAAAGTCTGGAGTTATTGTTTAAAGAAAGGTAAATATTCACGATGACTTTGTATTTTAATTATCTCAGTTAATCATATTTCAGGACAAGATCAGATTGGGAAAATGTCTGGCACCATGAATCTCATTCACGATGTAGAGAAAAACTAGTTCGGCATTTGTTTTGGGCTTGTGAAAAGGACATTTATCGTCTCACACGTAGAAATGAACTTGGTGACATAAGGAAGCGATCCCGTAACATTATTACCATTTCTACAATGTGAAAAGCAGAATAATAAAATAATAAAAATTTCTGTTTCAGGTAATATTCCTTGGCTAGAGAGATACTCAGCTAGGAAATTCATAAGAACAAGACGCAATCAACGGTCTGCATCGTCTGGAAGTTCAATAACAGCGGAATGTTGTACAAAAATTGGATGTACATGGGAAGAATATGCTGAATACTGTCCTTCAAATAAAAGACGAAACCACTACAAAAATTAAAATCTATTGTAGTACTGTCTTAGCAGCACATTGTAGTCATTTAAATACACATTTAACTTCATTATTACTTTAGAACAGATTTTTGAATTATTTTAAATGTTGAATGCACTAACATAGTGTCGATGCGTACTCTGTATCAGTGCACGTGGTATTTATGATATAAGTAAGTATCACACTTTTTGTTATTTTCTCAATAATGTCTAAAATACCAATAACAGTTCGAATAATAATTTAAAAAGAATAACTATATATTGATGCCAAAGTTAATTCACACATTGTCTACTTGTTTTATTCAAAAAATAATTAAGAAAAATAATTAAGGAGTAATTTGGCCGGGCGATATCAAAATAAAAAAAAAGAAATATATTTAAAAACAGTTTATTACTTTAAATATGTCGATTTATTACGATAGCTTGAGAAGTAAAATTGTTGCAGCAAATGCGATTGTTACATACTTTTGAAGAAGTTTTCACAATTTCTTTTAATAATGCTTTATTTTTGCATTTGTATATATAACTGAAGCTAAACCATTTTTGTTGAAGGTGTGAAGTAGAAAATAAATAACGACATTTCTACAACTCTGAATAATGCCCCGCACTATACAGGATAGTCATATAAGATAAAAATCCCATTGGAAATAGAAAATGTTAACCTAATAACAACATAAAACAAAATTTCGTATAATATATTTATATAAAAGCATTAGATAAATAAAAAGTAAACAAACTTTATGCTGTAACCAAAAATCATGGGTGACCTATGAAGACACAATCTTCACTACGTGATGGAGAATTAAGAGCTTAAATAATTACGACATTCAATTTCAGAAAAAAACAAAAAGTGGAAGGTTATCCTCATTCGCACAGTTTTTTGCTTGGAAAGAATTTTATTGTTCCACTTAAAGGATGAAGACGTTCAAATTCTATAAGGAATCAGATCAGAGGTTTTGATACGAAAATACCCAGTTAACATTTTAAAAAGCGAAAAATCGGCATTATTACGCCGGTACGTTTTAGAAATATTTGTCTCATCACCAGTAAACTGAAAATTAAAATTTTTCCAGTGTGAACAATGCAATACACAAAGTATCCCGGTTTGAGATCCTAATCCTTTAAGGGGTAAAAGTTTTTTACCTTGTCTACTGCAGAGGCGACCACTACGCTAATACTGGAATTCAAAGTATCCCGAACGCGTTTAGCACTGCGACGAACAATAACGTTTTCCTGACAACTGTAGTCAGTGAAATTGGTGTCATCATAATTTACAATATCATGGAGGAACATTCTCTAAAAATCAATTTTAAATGTATAAAATGTTCTTCAATGTCGTTTCGTGGTACCTTTAGAACGAGATCGTTTGCCTTGTTTACTAATCTGAACTGTAAGCCCTTTGTGTCGTTTAAGAAACGAATATACAAAATCAATGCAAGGGCGCTTATTTTTTAATGATTTCACGACTTTTTCAGAATGTTTTTATTCAAATTCTGCCTTCCACCAGTTTTCTTTTTGTAGTTTCGCACAAACTACACCACTCACCATTTAACGGCTTTATGAAATTTGTTGACTAATTCGCTGTAAAAGTACAAAAATGAAGTTTTTTCACTTTTTAAACAAAAAACTCATTTTCACTTCTTTTAATAACAAAAAACTTTAATTTCGATTCTCGCAGTTAACCAATTTTCTACTACTTATTTGATTCGCTGCGAAATTCACAACTTCAAAACAACAGAATCGAGCACCCAAATTAAAAACTTCGGTAGCAGAGCTTCCATTTCGCCGTTCTACAATTACAAATAACTTTATATTGATTTCGAAAGTAACACCGAACAAATGTTTTAAGAATTAGTAGTGGAAATATGCATAAACTTTTAGTATGACGAGATGAGTCTTACCAATACTTTTCTTGTAAACCGCACTTTGTGTAAAAAATTTAATTTCGCCGAAACTATCGCATTTCTTCTAGCCTTTATTATGTAACAAATGTCGAAGCAAAACATTCAATTCAATTCATAATTTGTAGTGGCCCGGATCAGAATAAATAACGCAACTAATAATAGTTACATTAAAAAAAAAACTGGGAAATAGCTAAATTTGTTTTTCTCCACTGTGTAAAATAAGGCATTGTGGTTTTTCTGCAACAGCATACTCAAAATTAAAATACTGAAAGGCGAAAAGCAGTTTAACCGAAACACTGGAACTCTGGAACATAGAATTCCTAGGGAACGAAGCCCGAAACTTTTACAGAACTTCGTGCAGTTCTGCAATATTTTGACATTTCCATTCAGAATTGTCATAACTTTGTGTAAAAAACAGCTTCGCGATGTCGAAGGTTTATTTACTGCCAATAGTGGTTTTTTTATTGTTTCAGTTAACATTTATATGCACGTAAGTGTCCGCTTTTAATAATAACTTGATATTTTAGCAATAGAATAAAATATAATGGATGGAACCTAGCGTAATCTTCCGCAAAAATCACCCGCCCATGCAAAAGAGAGTTTTTTTAAGGGCAGAATACTTTTTATTTTGTTCCAATATAGGTACAATTTATGGGCATATTATAACATCATTAATCAGTTTCCCTAATACCAGCAAGCAATGTGAATAATGCGATTACAATTACTCAATGACAAAAGAACACCCTAAGTTTTTGTACAAATAATGATTCATCACAAAGAAATATCTTATTCAGCAGTATCAGCAATCTCCTTTTCTTAAAAATTTCTATCTACTTTGTAAGTAATTCTAATAGTTAAGGCAAAAAGCATTGGATGGCCACTGAAATAATTTTACGGAAATAGATTATAGAAGACCATAATATTTATTTAGCATTTTCCCACAATTTCATGTTAAAATTATTATAAACTCCAAAATTTTTGAATAAATTCACACGTTATATAATTAACTTCCTAAGGTAATTTCTTAAATAATTTGTAAATAAGTACTGGAAATTCACATAAAACCATTCAACACTTACAACAAAAGTTTAGTGATATATATTTCTGGAATCTATTTACTGACACTTTTTTTATCTCCAAATTTTAAGTAAATAGTTATAAACAGGCATACGTTTTATTTTTTCGCAATTTGGCCGAGCGAGCTGAGGCGCACGTGTTGGCATGGGATCAAATCCTACACAGGGCTCGACGACATATCTGTATACCTTGAGACAATTACGATGATAATTGTATTTGCGAAGCCACTGATATGTTGCAATTTTATGCCAAAAAAATTGTGACTCACTTGCAACAGTTGCCAGGTTCCCTATTTTCCCTCCGCCTAAGCTATGCTGTGTTGCATCATAGGGTTGTCCCCTGAACTTAGGTAATACCTTGAAAAAAAATTAAATGTAATAGTGGAAGCAACTATAAAAAATTATCGTACTTTGTGTGGAGATTTCCGTGTTTGTTGTTCTTTGGGAAGTAAAGACCAAAGTGAAACACCAGAAAGTTTTTTGTTTAGACAACACAAAAAGAGGTAAAAAGGTACATAATTTTTGTTTTTTCTCTCTCTCTCTCTTTTGGAATTCCTGTGTTTGTATTTAGTCCTGCTTGAGTTATGCCACATATGGTAAGGTACTCAATGACGAGGAAAAAGTGGAAATTACTGCATATAAGGATTGTGGGTTTGCGTAATCGTAAGGAGATTTGGGAAAACGCACAGTGTGGTGCTGAATTTTTTTTTGCATCTGTATGACAAATATGGAAAAATAACCAAACATGACCATAGCAAAAAAATAAAGCGCAAAAGAGAAACGTTTAAATTTCTACAGAGCTAGGAAAACTAAATTCCCCTCTGAACAAGTTGTTGCAAAATTAAATTCACTTTTCGCAGGCTGGCGTGTGGGATAAATTTTGAATGTAGACCTTAACATGGTTCAAGAGCAAAAATCCATCACTACTCGAACACCCAAAACTAGGCATCTGAACTTCTCCAGAATTCATATGAATTAAGCAAACGAATGAAATAAATTCATGATTTCCAACAAGAAGGAATTTAGACGACGGATTCCAATTTTATTCGTATGACAAACGTTTTAAAGAAAAAATTACGATGAGTTGTAACTTATGATTACAGGGTACGAAAACGCACGCTCACGAGCGGCTCGAGCGAGCGTTAAGCATTGTCTCATAAACAAACGCTCTCGCTCACGAGCCTAGAGCGCATGCCATTGCCAATGAAAGCAAAGGCACATCCATGTGCGCGAGCCAGTGCTGTAACTTATACTACAATAGTAGTAAATGTACTACATTTATTTCTTGACTACTACATTTCCTTAAATCCTTACACTGAGATGTGACATCAAAAGTTTTATATTCTTAGATAAAAAGAGCAAATTTTCTCAAAGTAAATTTCCTTTACAAATTTGTCTTATAAAATCAAACCACTTACTAAAGAATTAATAAAAGATGAGGGCATATTTGAACTTCCACAAAGCCTTCTGAATTATGCTATGAAATTTACATTTCGAGATGGTCATTATACTTAAATGAACGAAAAAATCGTTTACTTTGTTAAAGTGTAAAACTTTTTGTTTTTCTTTTTTGTTAATTAATATTATATTTTTTCTTGAATAAAGTAATAATAAATAATTTGTAATTTGTGTTTCCCATCATATACTACATCTTGAACGAATATACTACATTTTTTTCGTTGATGTACTACATTTTCCTTTCCAATGAAAGCAAAGGCACATCCATGTGCGCGAGCTATAAAATTTTTATGATTAGGTTCGCGCTCGTGAGCGAACCGTGCTAGATGTAGAAAAGCTCGCTCGTGTGCGCAGTGCGCACACGATAGGCTCGCGAGCGCTCATAATGGCTCACGGAAAATGAACATGGGACTGTTCGTCGTTAAAATTAAAAATCAAAAGTGTCACATGACATATGTGACATTGATAAATATAAAAGATAAGGCACACTTTATTTAGAATTTACCAATAAAATATCATGCAGATGGATTTAAGTAATTATTTTTAGTAAAGTTCTTTACATTATTTTATAGTTACATTGCAGCCATCCTCCAAGGACATGTTGTTCCAGCCGTGCCCTACATTAGTGACGCTGCCACATATTCACCAGAAAGCTGCGTTTTTGGTCAACTGATAAATATTGGAAGCGTGTTATGTAAGCATTTTAAAGATATTTTTTCTAGGAAACATATTTACATAACTCAAAAGCTCTTTGTTATTAACAGTAGGATTAACCATATATGTCCGCTACAGGCAGGTATTAGAAGTTTATGAGCATCACGCGGATATTGGCAATGGCGTAATCAAGTACAATAAAATCGCAGTCTGGTTTGGAATAGCATCATGTTTAGGAATAAGTATTGTTGCGAACTTCCAAGAAACAAATGTTCGAATTGTGCACTTCTTTGGGGCTTTCTGCTGTTTTGGTTTTGGTACCCTCTATTTTTGGCTACAGGTAAAAATATGCTGCAAAAAATACTTATCCGAAACTATTTCTGACACAAAAATATTTTAGGCTTTAATTTCTTACATGCTGCAGCCGTTTTGCGGGACAAAACTTAAAGCTCATGTACGATTAGGAATGGCTGTAGTTTGTACAGTCTTTTTTATACTTTTATCAGTGACAGGGATTATTTCCCATATTTTATTTAAAGGACAAAATCCACGAAAATGGTAGGTGAAAGGAAACAAATGTGAATTTTTGAGTACCACTGGTTTCGTTTAGGTACCCATCAGACGGAGGATGGCACTATCATGTTGCAAGCTCAATATCTGAGTGGATTGTAGCAACAATTTTCAGTTTTTATATTCTTTCGTTTTCACATGAATTCCGTGATGTTCACTTGAACCACCCCCAAATGACATTGCTTCCTTACAGCGTTACGCTGTGAAAGCGGCTATGTCTGATAACAGAGTACTTTAACAAATCATGCTTAGCTGATCTCCAATATTTTAGTACTATGTGACGACTATGTTAATGTAGGTAGTTATATAATAACACCGGAAAAAAACTCGGATCTCCGGCTCTTCTGTATGACTTGGAACAAATTTCTATTTCTACAAAAAAAATAAATAAATTTTCAAAAATATGTACCCTAATTGGGTTTCCTTGTGTTATATCTAAAAGTATACTTAAATGCAGGCAAAGACAGTTTTTAAAAATTTACAGTACTATATAATAGCGGAGAATAGGAAATAACTTCCAGAGTATACCCCAGAGCTGGAAATCCGGATTTTTGTCAGTGATTATAATTTACAGCTTTAAGTAATTAGAGAGTGGGCTGTTTATGACAGTATTTTTGTATGTTACGTTAATCGAGAAAATAAAATTTAAACATGATTTCTGTTAGAATTAAGGCAACGAAATTATAAAGAACTAAAAGTTTGCATTTTTCTGTTTTTGGTTATCCAAATTTGTTTATAAAAAATTGTAATTTCTTATAGTAAATTACAAACATTTTAATCTTCCTCTGAGAAGAAAAGAAAACGAATATTTTGTTTACAGCCAAGTCAGCGGGGATCAAACTTTTTAATCATTGAACTCTTTTTTGAATAAATCTGTGTTTTGCTCCACATGAGAAATGAATCATTGATATTTTCACTATATGCGGTATGAGATAAAAGGGGGCACTGAATACTGTACATATTAGTATAGCTTTCAATTTGTTTCACTTTTTAACTCCTAACTTTCAATAAAGTTCTCTTTGCAATAGCTCTTATGTACGCAGTTGTTCTTGTCAACTGTAAAACAAGAAATATTACGTTTTCTTAATTCTTAATTTTGTAATGGGTTTACAAATACCTAGGAACTAAGATCTAATCTTATGAAATTCGTAATTATTTATGATATCTTCATTTGATTTTCTTCAAATTCTGCCAGAATTCAATAGTGCAAAAGAAACCAACAAAGTGCAGAAAGTATAAGATGGGACAGTTGATTGCATCCTAAATACTTTACGATGCTAAAATTTTGTAAGATCGTTTTTTTAAAAAAAGAACTATCACACCCATGTCAGTCGCTAAGTTGGTTGATTTTGCTTTTCTGCAAGTAAGCGATAGAAAACAAGGTAACAGGGTGATTTTTTTTGAGTATCAGTACTTGAGACGATCACATACATGTAAATTTTTTAATTTGTTTCTAAATCAAAACACGAATTTATATGGAATTAATTAATTTACCAAATCCTTACTAAGGAATTTTGCTAATTATCGCAGGAAATTTCAAAAGAAAACCTCATGGTCTTCCAGGCTGACTCCGAATTTTCCCCCTACAAAGTCTTTTGATGTTCACACTCGAGTTAATGGATCAGTGTTGCAACTATATGCCAGAGGTTTTAATGCAGTCCTAGCTGTCCCTAGTGCACTCCAAAAATCGCGCTTCAAAAGAGTGGAAAATAGAGATTTTCCTTTTTTTGTTTTCTCCCTTTTTCTCTTCCTTCTGTGTTATTCAGAATTCCGACAAAATTAATTTTAAACGGAATTACAATGCTTTCTAAATGAGACTCCGTTTGAAATCTCGTTCCGCAAGAATTGAAAATAAAACTAAGTCTAAAGTTGGTTGAAAATAGAAACGTTCCATTTCCACTCCTAAATTAATTTTTTACTTTTCTGTGAAAATACTTGGAATAAACGAACAAAACTACAAAACTGCGCCGGTAGCAAATTTATTTGTAACATCCATACAGTCTGAAGAGAGAAATAAAACACTATTGAGAATTGAATTAAATTTAGTGGCATATGATAAAAAGTACAAATTTATTAAAATAGCCCTCGTTGATTTTCAACGCTTTCTGTCCCGGGAGCGATCTCTGTGCTTGCTAGATCTGTGACTGCTCCTACCTGATATATATCGATCGTGCTTCGACCTCTCTTTATCCCTAGCTCTATCTCTGTCTCTGTTTCTGTCGCGGTCCTTCCTATCCCCGTTGGAATAATGATCAGATCGATCCCTGGACGGCTTCCTAGTATACCTAAAAAGTCTACAAATCTGAATCTTGTAGAATTTCCAATCACAACTTACCTTTTCCGGTGTTTTACGTGCGGTGATGATGATGGTGAACGGGAGTAGTTTCGTGATTTCTTCTTCTTTGCAGGTGTTTTTGAGCGATGTCTTGATTTTTTCGACGTTCTGGATTTGAATTCTTCGACAGGTGTGTGAGATCTGGATCTAGTTCTTGATCTTGAACGAGAATGTGATCGCTTCTGTCCAGATTTTGCATCTGTTTGTTGAAGTGGAAGTGCTCTGGAAATAAATCCTCCCCAGGCGTTGTGGGATCCATTATTTCGGTCAACTGTTGTTACTGCGGGCGCTGCATTTTGTTCTTGTCGCGACTTGTTTCTCGATTCGATGTATTGCTTTTTAAGTTCTTCAACAGCCTCCTCCAGTTTATCCACATTGGGCTGAAAATCACAAGAAAGTGTCGCATTATCAAATTTCTAGTTGAAGAGGTTATCCACAGTTACCTTGGGTCTTTTATAAAGGTGAATAATTCTGTAGCAAATATCGATTATATCGTCCTCTGACACTTTGAACACCCCATACCAGGCAGGACTCGATGGCAGTGGAATATTGAGCTTCCTAGCTGTGAGGTAAATGCAAGCACAGGCAATGGTCTCCGGATGGTAGCGCATAAACACATCAGTTCGCAGTGAGTCATTCATGAAATTCCAAGCTATTTGCATCAACTTCTCATTCTTTTCATAGCCCAGAACTTGAAGATACATAACTATTAGTTTATGCGGGTGCTTAACGTGTACACAGAAGCCCAGTTCCTTAAGAACTCGACGTTCAGCTTTTATTACCTGCATTTTTAGGGTGGTATATGCTTGGTCGAGAATCATTGGGGTGATTTCCCTGCAAGCGGAACAAAATCGCACTTTATACTTTCAGACTACTTGAAACTCACTTTTGTCCTCGAACTTGTTTGATGTGGTGGAAAACATTTATTACATCCCTAATTCTCCTGGGTGCCTCCTCTATTTTGGACGCCAAGCACAGGCAGCTCATTGCAGTGGTCTCCATGTTGTGTCTCACGAAACTCTTTGAATAATAGAAGCGTTGGAAAAGGACTTGCCCTGTTGCCATTGCCACCTGCGGCAGTTTAAGCAGGATACCAGCGGTCTGGATGAGCTCGCAGCCAAGAATTCTCAGGTCCTTTTCGGTCTCCTTATCCAGGCCATCAATTTGCGACGGTGTTTCCTCCAACTTATTTTCTGGAAGCAGGCAATTTTCCAGCGTCAACTCTATTTTGTTGAATATACGGGGATATAATGGCTTTGAGGAAGCCATCTCCTCCTTGGACTGCACAACCATTAGTCCACTTTTTCCGAACAAGAAACTCCAAAATACTTTTGACAGCTGACCACCACCTTCAACTTCAACTTTCTGCAGTGAAACATCCGTGCCCAACAGCAGTGCCAGGCGAAAATTTTCTTCCGGCTACGTTTGTGCAATTGCCACATTCCAACCGTGTTGCGTGACACCTCTTGAAAAAGTTTGGAACTATTTGCTATACGTTACAAACTTCACGAGAATCTTGTGTGAATTTTCCCGCCAAATAAAGTTGTCTTGACAGAGTGTTTTCTGTTTGTTCCTAAAAGTGTGGATTCCAAATTTACTGAAATTAAAATCATTGGTTATATCGCAAATAATAAAGAATAAAAGCAGCAATGGCAGATGATGATCAACGCCTCAGAGATATCCAAAGAGAGTACTTGGACTTCCTGGATGATGAGGTTGGTTTTAAAGTTTTAACTTTCTCAAGTAAAATTGCCCGTATTCCACTTATTATTAATTTTTTTGTTTTTAGGAAGATCAAGGCATATATACTGGGCATGTAAAGGACATGATTTCTGAAGAAAATAAACGACTTATTGTCAATATCAACGACTTAAAACGTAGAAACCCACAGAGAGCCTTAGCGTTGCTAACCAGCGCCTTTGATGAACAGTTGGCCTTCAGCAGAGCTCTGAAAGAGTACATATCTTCGATAGACCCAAATTACGCTAAGAACCATGAGGACTTCTATGTTGGCTTTGAGGGGTGCTTTGGTAATCGTCATGTAACTCCACGCAGTTTGACCTCCAGGTGAACGAATTTAAAATAAGAAAGAAATCCTTTTTAACACCGTACCCCACTAGCTTCCTTGGTAACATGGTGTGCTTAGAAGGTATCGTTAATAATGTGTCGCTAATAAGACCCAAAGTGGTCAGGAGTGTGCACTATTGTCCAAACACTAATAAATACATGGAGCGCAAGTACACAGACCTGACATCGTTTGATGCGATCCCTACAAGTGCAGTGTATCCCACGAAAGACGAAGATGGGAACTTACTTGAGACTGAATTCGGTTTGTCGGTGTACAAGGATCATCAGACACTCACCATGCAGGAAATGCCGGAAAAAGCTCCTGCAGGTCAAATGCCGCGGTACGTGGACGTTATATGCGATGATGATTTGGTAGACAAATGTAAACCCGGCGATAGAGTCCAAATTGTTGGAAGCTACCGCTGTTTACCAGGAAAACAGGGCGCTTATACTACGGGAGTGTTCAGGTCTGTTTTGATAGCGAATAACATTTCTCAACTTAATAAAGACAACAATCTGATGATAACACGAGAAGACGTTGTCCTGTGCAAGAAACTGGCTAAAAATAATAACATTTTCGACCTCTTATCAAAGAGTGTTGCTCCTTCTATTTATGGGCATGATTTTGTGAAGCGAGCCATCGCTTGCCAGCTGCTGGGAGGTGTTGAGAAAAATTTACTGAGTGGAACACGTCTCAGGGGTGATATAAATCTCTTGTTAATTGGAGATCCCAGTGTGGCTAAATCACAACTTTTGCGTTATGTGTTGAACATAGCACCTCGGGCTATAGCTACAACTGGCAGAGGATCCAGTGGCGTTGGTTTGACTGCTGCAGTAACCGCAGATCAAGAAACTGGTGAAAAGCGATTAGAGGCTGGTGCTATGGTGTTAGCTGACCGCGGGGTTGTTTGTATTGATGAATTTGATAAAATGAGTGATATCGATAGGACAGCCATTCACGAGGTCATGGAACAGGGCAGAGTGACCATATCAAAAGCTGGGATTCATGCGTCGTTGAATGCACGCTGTGCAGTGTTGGCAGCAGCTAATCCAGTTTATGGCAGAGTAAGTAATACTTTCAATAATTTTGTTCTAGAACTTGGCTAAATGCAGTAACGGAGTGCGGGGAACCTTTTTTATTGGAATATAATAAAAAGAACAAATATCGAATTGCAATTGGAGTTGAAGTTAGGTTTTATATTCAACCTGTGGGGGGTTAAGAGATTCATTTCTTAACACTGCAGAACGATATATCCTCGATGAATCAGTTTGCGCTTAGAGTACAAAAGTAGCATTACGGGGCTTATTTATATTTGTGATAAGTGTATAATAATATTATGAAAGAAATACCATTATTGATATATAAACTAAATAACAATGCAAATTTACAGAGATGATACACTTGCTTAGCTCCTGTACATATAAAAGCGTGAATATTTCGTTTGGTCTCAAATGAAGGGAGTGTGTGTGTGTGTGTTTTCAAATGAACGAAGTAGGAAATAAAGGGCTTCCGACATTATATTGGAGCTCTTCCTGAGAAGTCCGAAGTGCTTCCTACTGATACCCTACTTCATTTATTTTTTAGCATTGCATGTCCGCTAAAAGAAGCACTTCCCTGTTTGTTTCTAATAGGAGTAATATTTTTAGACAAATGGATGGAAAGGGTAAAATGTACTCACCTCAAATATCTCTTCTTTTTCTTCTTTTATTACTTTTGTGTATCTTGAACAATACTGCAGAATTTTACAACTGCACCTTATTATTTCACTAGAATAGAACTAAATAACTAAAACTGCCCAAGTGGTTCAATAGAAGCAGTTTGGAAAGGAGTAATAGACGCTTCAAAGTTACTTCTCTTGGAAGCGCCTCTAATTTTTCCTACTGGGAAAGGAGGAGATGACCTCTACACGATACTGTAAGCAGTTGCATAGCGAAGGGGTGTTCAAAAATTCAGCTGAAAGATGAAGGGGCTGATATCTCGGAAACTAGACAAGATATTGGGATGTGTTCGGTCTCAAATGAAAGGGAGATGCATTCCCTATGCGGTAGTACAATAAAATGTAGTAGTAGCAGGGCGAGGGGTACTCAACAAATCAGTTTAAAGCTTTAAATGCGCTTTTGAACACCCCCTCGTCGCGCAACTGCTTACGGTCTCTTGTAGAGGTCGTATCCTCCTTTCATTTGGTACCAAACATGTAACGATATCTTGTCTAGTTCGCGAGATATCCGCCTTTTCATTTTTCAACTGAACTGAGCTGAACTGAAATATTGGTCGGCCTTAAATATTGATCGAATTCATTTTTGAGCGGACTCATTTGATTCGAAATCTGAATTTCTTTCTTACAACCCTGATATGAATGATACGTTGATTGTATTATTACTTACTTTTCTTTTAAAATATTTGGGATATTATTTTTTTTTAACATGAAGATTCGTTGTTTATGTTTTATATTATATATTCTATATTAAACTTTGTCAGAATAACGGTATGATTTACTCATAAATGCTATTTAAAAAATCACCAATTTTTCAAAACTTTTTTCTCATACTATTAACAAAATTTTAAACAAATATTGAAATAATCTAATCATTTATTCTTTATTTTTTTAGTTTTTAAGGCATTCTAAGGTGTTAATTTATGCTGACGACATGAAGATTTTTTCCTTCATCAATGATTTTAGTGACTGTGCTTCCCTTCAGGAAGACATGAATACCTTTTATTCGTGGTGTGGACATAATGACTTGGAACTTAACATAAATAAATGCGAGGTCATGTCATTCTTTAGAAAGCGCGACTATATTTCGTACGACTACACATTTTCTACAAACAATATTCCTGGCGTTCAGTCTGTCAATGATCTAGGTGTGAAGCTTGACTCCAAGCTTGATTTCGCTTCCCATATTAACCATGCTGCTTCTAGGGGTAATTCATGCTGGGCTTCATTAAACGCTGGTCCAAAGATTTCTCTGACCCGTGGGTATCTTTAACATTGTATAACTCGTTTGTCCGACCACTTCTTGAGCACGCTTCCCAGGTGTGGAATCCTTCCTATGCTATCCACAGCAATCGCATTGAGTCCATTCAGCGTAGGTTCATTAGATTTACGCTTAGAGATCTCCCTTGGAATGACCCAACGATTCTTCCACCGTATCGCGAACGGCTTAATCTTCTTGGCATGACTTCCTTGGAAAGTCGACGTAGGGTTGCCGATATAGTTTTTGTCCACCAGCTTCTGAATTCCAATATTGACTCTGCGGAACTCCGTGGTAGGGTGTCGTTTAGGAGTAATAGCCGCAACTTGAGGGGTGTCCCCCTTTTAAATATTAACTTCTCCAGAACTAACTATGGTAAGCATGAGCCCATTAATCGCATGTGTGCGGCGGTCAATGGTGTGGTAGAGCATTTTGATTTGGATGTGTCCAAGAAGGTACTAAAAAATCGTCTTTTCCTGTTCGTGTGATTCATATTAATCGTTCATTACTGACTGCTTTCTTGTTTCCTTGTCCTATCGTTTGGATTAGTCTTACTAACAATTACATATTTTGCATGCTTGTCGGGGAGCCTAATCTTAACACATTTATTTAAAATGTGTGAACGCTTAATGCGGAGATAGATAAATTTTTCTTGGCTTCACGCTGAGAAGTGCGCCTTCTGGGCTAGAAGGGAAACTCTATGTTATGTTAATGACTGTTGCTAGTGGTACAAACGTTTTCAATCTCATTTATTTATTCAGTCCACAGATAAAGTACGTTGCAGACTGTCATTAACTTACAAGTTAAATTAACAAAGATAAAAAATGAAAAGTTGAAAAGTAGGATCTTAGATTAACAATTCAGTTACTTGCATTCATTATTGAGTAAATTACCTCCTTATATGTTCTTCTTGGCATTGAAGCATCAGTATAACTAGACCATTCCCAATCAGATTGGATTTGTTGCTCATCTTCTTGTTTTCTTACTCAGAAAACTCAGAATTCATTCGGCCACTTTTACGTCCTATTTTCTTGATTACTGCGGTAATGGATCTCACCTCGATTTAGAATTTCAGAAGTGGGTAGTAGTCACCGTAGATGTGGCTTGAGAAGACCTTCCATTATTTTGGAAAAATCGAAATTAGTGATATTGGGTAAAAATTGTTGGTATTATTCTGTTTGCCTATCTTGTACGTACCTGCACATCGCTTACGTTTTATTTTCCACCCACATTTCTCGTTTTTCGTTCACAGTTCCCTGACCACATAGTAACTAAAAAATCAATTGCCTTATCAAAGTAGTCAAAAGCTCTCACATGCCTTTTCACTTTTATGTTAGCGGATATGCTACATATTCTCCATTATAATTAAAACATGTATTTTTAGTACGACCAATACAAAACTCCAATGGAAAATATCGGACTCCAGGATTCTTTACTGTCTCGTTTTGATTTATTGTTTGTCTTATTGGACGTTGTTGACAACGACATTGATCAGCAAATATCAGATCACGTCATTAGAATGCACCGTTACAGGTATATTACCAAAAACCATTTTGTTTGACACAATATACATGTGAATATTTAAAAAAAATGCAGAGATCCAAAGGAACCAGATGGAGCAGTACTGCCGATGGGAAGCAGTTACGCAGACACGTTAGCACTTGCAACGGATTCCAATGAAGTAAGTCCATTCAAAATAAAAATAATTGGTAGGGCAAGGCTTAATAGTTATTTCTCTTCTATTTAAGAAAAAAGAGACCCAGATCTATGAAAAGTATGATGCGTCTCTGCATGGCAAAAGCCGTTCTCGCCATGATAAAATTTTATCAATGGAATTCATGCGAAAGTACATACACTTGGCGAAGTGTCTAAAGCCGAAATTATCAGAGCAGGCTTCTGAGGTGATAGTCAATGAATATTGTAGGTTGCGTTCCCAAGAATCAGAAGAGGCTGATGTCGCCCGCACGCAACCAGTCACCGTTCGTACCTTGGAAACACTTATTCGATTGGCAACAGCTCATGCTAAAGCCAGACTATCGAAAACAGTTGCGGTGCCCGATGCTCAAGCAGCAGTAGAATTGGTTCAGTTTGCATATTTCAAAAAGGTATTTGATAAAGACCGGAGGAAACGGCCTCGCGATAACAACGAGGATTCTGCTGAAGAAGACGCACATGAACAACAATCTCCAACTGCTGGTTCACGGAGAAGTAAACGTTCAAGACCAGATACAACTCAAGAACGGCAAGACGAATATTCCGATGAGGAGATTATGCAACCTGTTTCGGATAGCGGCGATTTGACTAGAAGGGAAACAAGGCGGTCACTTCCCACTACTAATGGGACTATTTCGGAAGGTACACCGGCCAGTGCATCAGCGACAACAATAACTAATGAAAGGCTGCAGGCGTTTAAGTCAAGTCTTCAGAAATTGTTCCGTGAAAGCCGAGAGCAAAGTTTGTCTCTGCAAAGGATCACTACATATGTTAACGAGAATAATGCCCAGACATTTACACAATCAGAAATACAGGCAGCTCTCAGTCGAATGATGGAAGATAATCAGATTATGTTGGCCGATGAAATTGTTTTCTTAATCTAAGTTTACATTTTGCTATTTGTATGTTTATCACAATTATTGTAAGTTATCACATATTATGTTTTGTAGAGTTTTTTTTTTATTGTATCGATTCGTGTATAACACTCGGTCTTACAATAAGGATTTTGTATTTAGAAAAACTTCAGTCTTTTGTTTACTGTAATATACCCGCTCTTAATAAAGCCTTAACATGGGGTGCGTTTTATTAACATAATAAATATCAAGATGAAATTTATATTGACTTGAGGCGAATAATTGCAGCATCCCTGTTTCTATGGTCTGCAGCCCTGGAGGAAGTTAAAGGGTTTTTAATAAAAATTGTGGACTTGGATATGTGCGTTCGGCGTAGTGAATCAATCACAAATTTAATTTTCAAAGCGTTCGCTATTATCGCGACTCGGTTTTTAGTGCTGTTCGTTTTCAATTTGCACATCTATACATATAAATAAAATTGAAGTGTCTGTGAGTGATTTCACAATAAAAGAATACCTGCAAGTGTGGGTGTGAGACAAAATAACGAGCGGCCGGCCACGCCGAAGTACACTTAAATAATGAACTGAGAGTGTATTCTGATTCGAATATGGTTAAGAGTATCTGAGTAAGGTAAGGGATTTTGTATATATATGTTACGGGCAATGTGATTAACGTGGGCATTTTGCAAAATGACCGGGCATTGTGTAGAATGCCCGTTCGAAAAGACATTGTGCAAAATGCCCGTAACAAGTTTCGGGCAATCTATAAAATGTCCGGTCATTATACAGAATGCCCAGAGGGTGGTGGTCAATGTATTAAAACGTAAACGATATTCACATTTGCCTTTTACGAAATGCTCTTAAAAAATATATACTCCTTTTAACGGTAAAGAATACATATGTATTTCAAACTTGGCTCATGTCAAGATAATAAAGTCTCCTAAAGAGCCACAGAAATCCAAGTAATACAGATTTATCTTGCAGAGAGACCATTCATTATTGAACATTATTTTGTGTTCCATAATATGGTTACACGTTGCCGGCTATGCGTACAAATGCACGCTGGTCACTTTCAGCACTTACTTTAATAATTTTGTATGAATAAATTGGTTTTTGTTGCGAAAAACATGCATTTTTAAATTTTGGTTGCAAGATAAATCCCCCACCCTGTATTTAAAGCGTAAATTCAAATGTATGAGTTACCCTTGAGGAAGGACATTTTTTATTTTGTATAGACAAGTGAAAGTTATCCTTAAATTAAGTTTATATTTTTTCAGCGCATTTCGTAAAAGGCAAATGTGAATATCGTTTACAATTTACATCTTTATAAACGGATATTTCCAAAAAATGATTATGTGACTCTATAGGGGACTTTATTATTTGATATGGGCCAGGTTTGGAATATGTATTATCTACCGTTATAAAAATATTTAAATTTAACGGAAAAATTACCATATTATTTTTTTTAGACCTGTCAAAGGATGTTTTGCAAATACAACTTTAACATTCGTTAAAGGATCTTAGGACATATATTTATGTCAAGTTTCACCTTCCTACCCCTTCTCGTTAGGAAAATATTCGTAAAAAACAGATTTTTTGTTCAAACTTAAAATGGAATTTTTGACCTCTAAACGACCTTGTCGCCAATAATTACATATACCTCTAAATTTGGGACGTCATAAAGTACCGTTATCCAAAGTTTCATGAAAATTGGAGTCTAAGCGATAACAAATGAAGATAAAAGAATGTCAACTATGGATTTAACATAATGCCCAACGAACCGTGGGCATTATATAAAATGCCCGGGCCATTTGTGAAATACCTTCCCATTATATACATTGCCCAAAAAATTGGGCATTCTACACAATGCCCGGTCATTTTGCAAAATGCCCACGTTAATCACATTGCCCGTAACATATATATCCGAAGAAAATTGAATAAAGCCATCAGTATTGAAATTGCGTCTACCGCTGCCATACCGCTCCTGCTCATAAGCCTTGCGGCTGGAGATTACCTCATAAGTCTTATGGCTGGAGACGGGAAGATACTACATGCCGACTGGACTACAGACAAAATAAACAAGGCGTTTAACAAACTATTCCAACAACTGGAAGCAACAACAGGAGACCAAAAAGCAACACGTCGGGACTCACGCTATACCCCATAGACCGACCCATACAGGAATGCACGCCAAAGATAACAAATAAAGTGGTACCCAACGAAGCCCAACCTTTGGCGGGACCCAGGAAAATTACCATCCAGGAGTACCAGCAACGTAAGCTACGAAAAACAAAGGGCGACACAGAGCAAAAGGGGAGGAAGGCGCAATCGGTTGTTAAGGGAATTGCTAAAAATCGTTGGCGCGGAAAGCGAAAAAGCGAAGTACGAGGAACTAATTAAAAGAACAAAACTCGAACTGAAAGAAAAAAATAAAAGTAGGAACAGCTAGCATAATAAACGTAGGAGAAATTTTAGAAATTAAAAAAAAGATGTTTTAATGTACTTTAGGATTATATATGCATGCATATACGAAAAATGTGTAATATAGAACCCATCAATTAAATAATATTAACATATAAAATCGTATTCCCCCTTCAACAAAACATTTTGCTCTCTCTCTACTGAAGGCTAAACAAAAAAGTTGGCTTGGCTCCAGTATTAGAAATGGGAAAAACAGCATCAAAACATGCACACAACAACGGAGACTGTACAAGAACCGCAAAAAAGCGCTAAGAAAGAAATACTTAAACGCGCCAGCAGTATTAAAGGTATAAGAAATAATACTGAATGGACATGGCATAATATAAAGAAAGAAATACAAAAAATACTTACAAACTTTAACAAAAGTAAAAATAGACAATAAACGGAGAAAACCTTCCAGGAAAAAGAATTACAAGTAAAAAGTCTATTTGAAGAAACACAAAGAATTATAAGCAAGCCAGCGAAAGTCCAAATAGCGTTCCAGTACAAAGCAGCTTACCGACAACAAGAAGAATTAGTAAACAACGTATTGAAAATAATTAATTGTCAAAAACAGCGCAACAATATGGCGTTCGATATCAAAACAGCTGCTTCCCTTGGGCCATTCTAAGCTGGTACAGATTTCTGGTAATTTTGGAGAATTGGGGGGTGGTTCCACTTGAGATCTCGAAGGTCTTCGATAGGAGCTGGTACCCTGTTCTTTCAGCCAAACTTTTAGCATTTGTTGTGGACCAATATTTTTGCACTTGGATTGAAGGTTTTGTTTCCCAACGTTTCATCTGCATTACTTTGGACGATTTAATTTATAACTTTTATAAGCAGGAGTACCGCAAGATTCTGTTTTGTCTCCTATTCTTCTTACTCTTCATTCATGACCTCTTGTCTCTCAATTCCAAATCAATTCCAGCTTCATTTCACGTACAAATTTAAATCAGTCGCTGATCCTCAGA
>QYTT01091184.1:110076-130807 GCA_006980735.1 Dasypogon diadema
TAAAGGTATAAGAAATAATACTGAATGGACATGGCATAATATAAAGAAAGAAATACAAAAAATACTTACAAACTTTAACAAAAGTAAAAATAGACAATAAACGGAGAAAACCTTCCAGGAAAAAGAATTACAAGTAAAAAGTCTATTTGAAGAAACACAAAGAATTATAAGCAAGCCAGCGAAAGTCCAAATAGTGTTCCAGTACAAAGCAGCTTACCGACAACAAGAAGAATTAGTAAACAACGTATTGAAAATAATTAATTGTCAAAAACAGCGTAACAATAGGTCTGTATGGTTGAAAATCTGGCAACAAATGTCAAACAAAGAATTTCCTTTGGTGGTAGGGATTTCAAACATACGCTTTTCTGACTGTTTGCAGCAGCATTTTGCATGCCTTACGACCTCATTCGATTTATTGTCCATGTTATGACTTTTCGCTCATTTAAATGCTTTTTGTTATAGCTATTTCATTATTCTAGATACAATTTAAATTATAATTATTTCCCAACCTCTCAGAATGTAACCAAAACACATCACATAACCTCTTTTATATCAGCTGATAGGTGCCATTTTTCTGCCAGATTCCACTCATCCTAAAAAGCAAGATCAGAAAACTTGCAAATCTGGCAGGAGGGGAAACTGATAGTTTCTGCCAGAAAATTTCAAACATACGGATTTTTGACTAAAGCTAGCTGCTTTGAGCAGCCAGATTTTTCAAACATACAGACCTAATATGGCGTTCAATATCAAAACAGCTGCTTCCCTTGGACCATTCTAAGCTGGTACAGATTTCTGGTAATTTTGGAGAATTGGGGGGTGGTTCCACTTGAGATCTCGAAGGTCTTCGATAGGAGCTGGTACCCTGTTCTTTCAGCCAAACTTTTAGCATTTGTTGTGGACCAATATTTTTGCACTTGGATTGAAGGTTTTGTTTCCCAACGTTTCATCTGCATTACTTTGGACGATTTAATTTATAACTTTTATAAGCAGGAGTACCGCAAGATTCTGTTTTGTCTCCTATTCTTCTTACTCTTCATTCATGACCTCTTGTCTCTCAATTCCAAATCAATTCCAGCTTCATTTCACGTACAAATTTAAATCAGTCGCTGATCCTCAGAATAAAAGTGGATCGCTTAGGGACGATATTACAAAAGACCTCACCTGCAGTAAAATGAAGCGCGCCGAGTTTAACGCATGTGAGACCCAAAGCTGTCTGATCACCTTCAATTTCTCCTCCAGTAGGAGATTTTCGAAGGTAGTGACTAGCTGTGTTTACATGAATGCACAAATTCTCCGTGCAAGTTGAGAGAAGAAAACACAAAAAGTTGTAACTTCAACAAAGTGGCTGTAAGCGCTTTTATTTTTATTTACAAAATTCTCTAAAATCTTATCCTAATTACTTCTTGAGGATCTTAAGTTGAAGCGTGATGGCTTTTTGACGGGTTGCTCGTCAGCCGGTCCGGATATTTCATCGCTGTCGCTTGCAGGTTTACCTCCGCCAAATTTTCGTCTCGATGCTACAAAAAATGACAAAATAATAAAAGAATGTATTAAAAAAAAAACAAATTAGAAACTATTTTACATCGGTCACTTGCTGCTGATGACTTGGGTGCAGGAGCAGGAGCAGAGGATTCCTCTTTTTCACTACCTTCACCTTCCAATTTTGCGACTGGCTTTTCAACTAAACGTTGATATTTCTTCGTTAATTGATTTGTTTTTATTAATTATGACAATTTAATTCAATTCACCTTTGCTGACCCCTTTCTTAACGTTCATTTGACGACGTTTTAGAGCAAGCAACAGGTCGTCGTTACTGCGGAACGGTCTAATGATTGGACCAATTTTTTTGGGTGGCTCGGTTGTTGTGGTTGTTGTGGTCGACACAGCAGTCTCATCGTTTTCTTTTTCCGCTTCATCTAAATCCTCCGATTGATCGTATTCCTCATCTCCTAATTCATCTTCTTCTTGTTTTGGGGCCGCTGTTGTAGTTGTAGATTTGCTTAAGGGATTTGCCCTAGCTCCTGGCCTACGTAGCAGAAGATTTCCCCGTTTCGGGGCCTCTTCCTCTCCGAAGGTTAATGTACAAATGAGGCACAGAAGAATGAAAGTAAACAAGCTAAAATGATTTAATTAGATTTAGTGAACGGATTCGTTAAACTGTTGGTTAAAATTATAAAAATATTCAGAAGTAGTGGGGCAATTTAGGTAATAGCAATTATACTCGACTATTAGTCACATAAAACCAAGAACTCTGTGGGCATGTGCGTAACTAATGGACTAGGCTGGATGGCCAGGCTGTCCCTAAAGTGCCTTCTGGCCCCCCAGAAATACAGAAGCTAAATAATTAACAAATTTTTTACTTATTTAACCTGCCACCTTATTCGGCTTAAAGCCAGGGAAACCTGTTTATCGGCAAAGGGCCGAGATTCTAATTACACCAATTCACGTCCAGCTTAGGATCAATGGCTGCATTCTTCTTCCAGCGGTGCCATACTTTGCGGGGAACTGGATTGTTTTAAGTTGGATGGTTTTAACTAAAAATGTATATTGGCACCATCATTTTCAATTTTTATTATACGGAATCCGCTCTGAAACTATTGCGATAGAGTAGGTCTGGGTACTTTATAAATTGTTAATTGGGCACGTGTCGAAGCTCTAACGGCTATAAATGCAGAGCAGCAGACCCGTTTTGTCATTATTTTTTCTTATTTTTTTCATTTATGAAGTCAGTTTCAATATGAGGGGAAATGGAGTTGCAACGAAAACATTGCCATATGCTTTGATATTTTATGATTTTAAAATTAGTTTATCGCAGGACAATGTTTGCAGCGGCTACAATCGGCATTTGGTGATGGAGCATTACCTCGGGCTAATGGCTTTAGGTGGTTTGTAGAATTTCGAAGGGTGCGGAGCTTTGTACACGGCGAGAAATATACCCGGAGAGACCATGTTCTTCAGTAACCCCAAAAAAAGTAATAGCTATTCGGAGAATACAAAAGGACAATCGGGAACTCATTCTGATATTGGATCCTCAGCAATACCTGAGATCTTCACAAAGAGTTACACACTGAGTTCCATATATTCAACAGAACAACAAAAAGCTAAACGAATGAGAATCAGCATCAGAGCTTCATCATCCCTAATGATGCCCGAAAATGATTGCTTTACTCTCTCTCTGTTGTTAGTAATTTCAGATACATATTTCTTATTTTAATTAATTTAAAATTAGAGTCTGCTATCCAACTATTCCAATTACTTGACTAAACATTCTCAGCTACTTATCCGGAAAATTTAAGAGCGAGGTCAAATTCTTGAAAACAACAAAAATGAAGTACAAATACTTAACTTGCATTCAGGCTGACAATGGATCAAATGTAAGCCAAGAAAATGCATTGAAAGTCGTGCCTGATTTATGGATATTAAACATCATTTCAATTAGTTACGGTAATGATCACGATATATTACAAAAGTCTGTCCAAAGAATGTAATTTGTTCGCCTGTCTTTTATCTGAAACCTTAAACTTGAATATACATCAAGAGTCTTAATCTTAATTATGCTGTGGATTTTAATATTTTCCTAGGGCCACTGAAAACGGCCTCGATATTCGTAGTTTAAACCTTTTTCCACTTTTTCAGTCTATAAAACAATAATTATGATTGTTCTTAACTTTGAAACAATCATCTTTTTAATCTAGATTCTAATAGGAAATAAAGTTAGAATAGAAAAAATTAGTAAGTAAAAAAGTAAGTATATAAAAACTTTTGTTTGGTTTGTTCGTTTGTTGTTTTTTGCCATTTGATTCCCACGAGTAACGTGAGAACTAGAACTCCACCTCTCTAGAGCTCCGAAGTAGAGGGACAAGACATTAATACAACTAGGTGCGCCAGGTGCCCAGAGGTTGATACGTTTGTAACAGACGTATGTCTATAAACCTCCTATCAACCAGCTTATCGGTACGATATCCCACCTTAAGCTTGACTAGTTGATTATTTGCTACACGGTATCTTTAATTACCCGTAAGTGATTTAGATCCTCGGCTTAACCAATAACCTTGTCTTGGGTAATGATAAATAAAAAAAGATAATTTTGATAGTAGCTTAGCTAGTAGGTTTACGAGTGTCTACACCCTAGTTTGTTCTTCTGCTGAGAGAGCATCGTGGCCACCTTCTGTCTCTGTTATTGGTCCCTGAACGCCGTCTATAAGCCACCGAGACGAATCTAACGAGCCCCTCGGTGGGTCTACGTTGGCCATCATTAGATCAACCTCTTGTTTCTTATTATTATAATGTTGTCGTATCATCTATACATACATGCGAAAATTTCGGCTCAACCTCAACCAAATAAAGGGAAAGGGGTAAATGTACAGAAAGGTGCGATGGGCGCCGAACGAACACCGTACATGCAAATAAGGCAAGCTAACCAAAAGCTTCTAAAAAACGAAATCTCATCCAATTTGCGTTTCACAAAAGTACTCGTAACGACACAAAAACAAGCAATTTAAAAACTTTTATAGTATCTAATTAAATAATTCTCTTTAATTCTACCATAATCATACCAATGGCATTGGTCTTCTCCAAAAAGCCGACAGCTTCACCAGCGGCAGAAAAGAAACACTAAAACTCCGGCTGAAAACCCACTTTCCCAGCTTAATTTCTGCTTCTTCCGGTTAAATGGGCCATAAGCATATTCAAAGCCTACAAATCGCCAGGTGAAGATGGCATTTTGCCTGCCCCTCTGCAACAAGGGTTGAAGAAACTGACACCATTGCTGGTCAAACTGCTGTTTAGTGCCAGCCATGCCTATATGATGATGATGAATTGATGATAAACATGATGTTTACACCTAGAGTAGGAGGTAGCCTAACTTCCTTCATGCTTCAAACCATGGAGAAGGCCATAGACCTCCACTTTAGAAACGGAATTGTGAAGAAATATTCACTGTATCCGCATTAGCATGCCTAGTTGGCAGCAAAATCACAAAAACTGCCTTACATGATCTAATCTCTAGGCTAGAAAAGGCATTGGAGGGCTAAAAGATCGCTCTAAGCGCTTTTCGAGCTTTCAACAATATCTTCTTCCAAGCTGTAGAACGGGCATCCATCAGTAAAAGTTTAGAACCCCCAACGCTCCTATACCCCAGAGCCATGCCCTCAAGCAGGCCAATGACAGCGAAGCTCATAGAGACGTTAAAGCTATTATAAGCCACCAGAGGCTGCCCCCAAGGAGGGGTATGGTACTCTCAAATATTTGGGGGCTAAAGCCAAAAATATGCTTTGGTCATATTTGGCTATAGTAAGACCCATGGTCACGCATGCTGCGTTAGTATGGTGGCCTAAAACGGTACAAAAGACAGCCAAACTAAGCCTTTTTTTTACGGTGAAACCAAAGGTCCCATTCCATACAGGAGGGCAGTCAAAAAGCTTTTTGCATTAAGTGCCCCTAATGTAACCCCTATACCTCGTCTTCAAGAATACCAGCATTAATTCAGTACAGTTCCCCCCTTACCTCGACCCTTGCCGTTTTAGGGAGTGTTGAAACTTGACTACAATCGACTGTTCTGAACTTCAAACCTCTAGATAATGATTTTTCCATACTTTAGGCGAGGAACACAATTGGAGCTTTTCTGTCAGCGTTTCAGCTGGCGTTGACAAGATTTCGAAAAGCTCACGATGGCATTTCGGTTGAGCGAAAATCTGAAGCTGTTATTTCGAGCGAATGCACATCTTTTCCATAAACATAATGCCCAAGCTGGCAGAAAAGCTCCAATTGTTTTTCACGCCTTAAGCAAAGCAGACTCACAGCTATGATTTGGAAATAAACCTGACTCAAAATATAAGTAACGAAAATCATTACTCTTTCCATTTGTATATATGAGGAACTCGCCAGTTTTGGTCGTAATAGGTGGCGACAAATACCCAGAATCTAGAAAACTGGCCCCACAAAAAAATTGCTTATAATTAACTAATATATAACGATTTCATTTATGCTTACGTAGTCCCCGATCGGTGGTGGGTGCCCGTTTACTACTGCTCTAACGCTATAAAACCCATCGAGCTTACTAGAATGCATTACGGAATTAATTCCGTAATGACTAGATCGTAGAATGCAATATTTTAGTATTTCACGCAATATTGCAAATGTGGGGAATTGTAAGTCAATGAATTATTTTTCTTGGAAATAGGCAAACTGGCCGTAATGAAATAATTCTTTCTGTCTAAACGGGAAATTTCCGGTGGTAATGAAACTTGATAGCAAAAATTCCGCTGTGCGCTGCAAAGCCTCTTTTCCACACCCATTGGAAAGCAGCTCATAGTCAGTTTTTCTTGAAAAATTTTGCATTTCCTCCAATTTGTGACTGCACTTCCACCAACCTGAACACTGAGGAGTGAAGAGTTTAAAGGCAGAAGGTGAACTGAATAATAGTGACTAAGACGTGGTGCATGAACCGCGGCCAGGCTTACATGAAACCTCGCGAAGCAGTCTTCGCATGTCTAATTAGGTTGGCAGCCTCTCGGTCAACACAACTCTCGTTTTCGTTGCTGCTTTCGTTATATATGCGCATAATTAACACTTTAATAGGTGGAAACAGGTTTTATTTTTCTGTCCTTCACCAGGTACTTTCACTTAAATTCAAGCCGGTAGTAATATTCAATCGTGGATGAAGATTTTGTGCAATTTCGGTTGAGATGCAAGAAGATGACATCTCTTCAACGGACGCCGCTGTATGTATTTGAGGTAAGAGGGCAAATGCCACAATGGGGACAGAATACCTCCTCTAGGTGTTCGGATTCATCACGAACCGAAGACGTGACAAAACATCTTGAGATTTCGTGCTAATGCGAGGCACTGGTGTGGCTCCTATTTGCATCGTTAGAATACTTTCATTTTGTACCTATTGATGATTTCTTATTTAGCTAGTTTTTATGACTTTAATGGCAACCACTACCAGTCAGTTTGTTGCATCACTTCAAAGTGGTTTTACAATTCTTAATGTCAAAGTTGATGCCTATTACATGATAGTATCGATGAGCGGTGTGTGAATGCAGAATTTTAAATTTAAACACCACCTTCGGCGTAACATTTACGGATGCAATTCTTTGCTTTTGCAGCCAGCGATCTTCGCTAATTATCAAACAGTTGGCGAATGTTGAAATACTGTGAACGCCAAAAACCGCTTTAAGATTTACATAACATCCGAAAAAGTCTATATGAAAAAGATGACCCGGATACGTGCTACTGAAAAAAATCGTTTCTTCCTCGACTGAAGTTAAAAAGAGCGCCCCGCAGAGAGTCAATAAATTTGGATTAAGGATTAAACGTTGGAAGTAAAATTTATTCAAATAACAGAACCTGCTTATCTGAAGTTATTAGAGTCAATTAATATACAAAGAAAAAATTATGCAGATTAAGAAAAGTGCTTTTTTCCTTCCAGTACTGGAATCAGACGGATATAAATTGCTGCTAGCTGAAATCAATAAATACAGTTGCGACCGAACAGAATCCATCCTTGAACTTCTTGAAAAATGCTTGTCTAGCAGTCTAGTCTAAAGGAGGAGTAAGAACACTAAATTCAACATTTATTTGTAGAATCTAAAGCATTCCTTCCCTTAAAAGTGGAAATCAAAACTGGAAATACTGAACATGTGTCTTTGCTGCTGATGCATTTCCTTTCACCGTCGTTGAGTATTGTATTGAAGGGCGTTCATTTACTTTTATAATTGAAAGGTTAATCGTACGGGAAACCAAGCCACAATCAAAGTATTTAACACATCCAACCGTGCACACATGATCTACATTTGTGTATTTCTACTTGAAATTGCGTGAAACTAAGTTTGAGATAGATCTTCGCCAGTCAGCGCCTTGTTAGGCCTTAAATCTCTTTTGATATCATCCAACCCTCGTAAACACCTGTACCACGTATACATGCAGAGCTGAAAAATCAACTTGAGATTGACTTGAAATTTCAACCCGCGTATTTATGAACAAAAGGTTGAACGGTCGAATTGAAATTGTAAAAAACGTTTGATTTCCGAATTTCTGTTGAATAATTGCAAAGCCTTAAAAGCTAAAAATTCTCTACTAAGAAGTAATCCAACGAACTTATCAAATATCAACTCATTTTCATCTGCCATTTCGACTCGTAATCGAAATTTACCTATTTTTAAAAAAGACCAAGAAGCTAAGGTTTTTATGAGGGACTCCTTTTTTCAATAATTGAAGAGCTTTAGAAAATAAAATATTTCATCAAGACAATGCGCCAGACATTTATGGATTGGATGGGGTGGGGAAATATCAGCTGGCCACAAAAATCACCCGATCTGACACTAATAAATTTTTTGTATGGAGCACTTTGAAGGAATACGTCTGTTCTGCAAAAATGATACATGAGACCAATTGAAAACGCGAATAATGGAAGCAGTCGAAAAGGTTCGGGATCGTTTAGTCGCCATCGATCTCCCCAGAAGCATCAAGGAACGCTATGTACTCCATTCATAATTCTACCTCTTTTTATTGTTCTGGGTTTTTTTTTGTTATTGTTTATAGAATAGAGTCGGCATTGGGACAAGTTATCTCGAAAACGAAGGAAGGTAGGCGGATACACTAAAAGGAAATCCATGGGGATTCCAAAGTATGGTATGAAAGGTGCATGTTAATTACAGTTTTTTTTTTGAGAAATTTGCGTATTTATGTGAAAATAGGGTAAACAAAATTCCAAAATTTTGACTTTGAAAATTTGTAGCTCCTAAGCGAAGAGGAATAGAAGACTAGGTTAGCACTCACTTAAAAGCCACTCTAAGATATGACACTAGACTCCTAGACATATCCTGTTTAGTATGAACAATACAGTCTTCGAGGTAAAAAGTGACCAAAAAATTTTCAAGTCCCGTTATCTCGAAAACCGTTACGTTGTTTGGCTCGTCGAGACCTATTACTGGGCGCTCGATCGGTCACTTTAACGTGGACCTCCTGTATAAGGGCTTTCGAGAAATTTTAAACCGAAAAAGAACTACTGTGCAGAGTTAAATGACATGAGGCATACAGCTAAAAGTTTGATGGTGAATGCAGTTAAACATATCTCTTTCGCATGCTGTAGAAGAGTATGCGCCCCGAATACCTGGTAACGAAGTAAAGTTCCTTTAGTGCCACTGGAGCCTTTGAGTTTCATTGGAACTACTTAGTTAAAAAGGTAAAAATACAAATGTTAAAATTTCGTTCGCTATTGATTTTTGATTGACAAAGAATCTTCGATATTCTTTCTTCACAGTATAGCTAATAGGCATGTATAAATTCAGCAAATTCATAAAATACGGGAAGCACAGAATGTACAGAAGTTCCACGAAGAACAACAAAATCTAGCAACATCTTAACACGTTGTCTGTCATCGGTGACCGGCATTTAAAAGCTCTCTCACAAAAAAGGCATTTTAACACGTAATTCTCTCCCTAAAGCTTTTATGCTAATTGTGACAGTCAACTTGTTAACTATAATTTTTCAATAAAACATGTCCCACTGTAAGTTCAGCCAAATTTAAACATCAAATAATTAACAACGTTGCATGCGGGCGAAAGTGAGTGCATGTCCTTTGTTATTGTTCTTTGGAACTTATCAGGATTTTGAGGTATCGGGAAGAGCAATTAAGAGACAAAGGTATGTGTATTTCTGATTCAATTTGTATTTTGTGTACAAAATTTTGATTTCGGACTGTGTGGATCTTTCCGAGTCTTTCGTTAACAAAAAACGGAAAGTACAAAAATCGTAGAATCAATGCGAAAATGTTTAAGGGCCGTAAAGGAAGTAAAGTATGTATGTAAAATTTCATATGTGTTAGCAATGAAAAGAGCTTTTGCCACTATATTTAATACTAGAAGAATAAAGAAATAAAATGCAACAAAATCCTGGCTTCTTAATGGCAATTGAATAACAAAGTTAAGAAAACTGTGGAAATAAAGACAGGAGAACTGACGTAAATGTGATAAAAGCAAATTAAAAAGAAAGCTATAAATTATCCAAACCACTTCAATTCAAATTAGGTACAGTATAGCTAGTAACAAAGTGTGAATAATTGATATTCTAGGAACTTCGGAATACCAAATATCCCAAAATTATTCAAAATGTGATTGCAAAAAAGTCACACATCAGAGGGAAGAGTGCAAGTAATACAAATGAAATGAGCAATGGGGAAATTTCGGCATAAAATTGAGTGCTTGTCTACTGGCTTGAAGCAGTTAAATTTGGATTTTTCAAACAAAAATTGATAGTTTAACCTTGATTTATGTGGTTTTCTATACTCCGAAATTATTATCAACTATTTTCGGTAAATGTGCATAAATGATAAAATCCATCCAAGGTTAAATGTTTCTGAGAGTCACTTTACTTTCACATTTCTCCACATATCTGATTGAAAGTCCCCAATAAGTTGATTTTACTGCTGCAATTAATATGCTGATGCTGAGGCCTTGGAAACTGAAGTAAATACCGTGCATATAAATTAAGAAATAATTTGGATGCGCAGGCCATGTGTCGAGGTCACAAAATTCGTGTTTTAATGTATGAATAGGGTGCGTTCGTTAACTGAATGTTAAATTAATGCAAGAGTGCAAGTTCATGTGAAACACATTTTTTTTATTGTGAGAGTTTATAATTTTATTTACATTTTCACAGATTATAAAAGTAAAATATTTTTAAAAATTGCTTCTTCTACAAAATGTCTTTGACGACGAACATGTACTTCATATAATATCTCAAAAACTACATTTAGGCCTTTTCTATTTTCAAGTTTCCTACACAGCTTGGTATCAGTACCAAAAAAATCTAGTACAAATTATACAAATTTCCGTCCAATAAGTAGAGATTATAGAAAATATGCATGTTCAGATATACCACAACCATCAATCAAGTTTTCGGCAGGTGCATATCTGTACATCAGCTCTTCTCAAAATAAGTAACGATACTTTTATGTAATACATAAAGAAGAGGTTATTGTTCTAGCTTTCTAAGATTTTTCTAAAGTTTTTAATATTGTTCATCATCAGCTTGTTTGTTTGATGCTTAGAAAGGGCTTTAACTTTTCTTCACATTCTGGTACACTTATGTACTTCTAATTTTAGCATTCTTCTAATATTTTCGGGCCAGGGGTCTAGTCTCGCTCCTCTACTGTTTTCAATATTTATCAATGACATTTTATTTTATTCATTTATGGTCTTTTCATTATGAATTATAAAAATTGAGTCCTCTGATGATGATCTGATAGATTGAAACGCGTCAGGAAAATTTTTATAATTCGTTAAATAATAATTTATTTTCTCTGTGTAACCGAACAAGTGTTTGTTGATTTCTTTAGAAGAATGAAGTTTCACCAAGTAACAACGAGAAATTCTATTAATTAAATTAAAATTCAATCCTTTAAGTGTTTGGTTATACACTAGATGAAAATAAGCACAGATTTTACATGGGATCACGACTTTACAATAGTGGTAAGTAGGTTCTACACTGAAATTCGCTCCTTATGGACATCAAGCTATTTTACACCTAAGCCTTTGCGACTATTTTGCGTACATCCATTATTGGTCGCCGTTATCACGTACGTATGGAAAAGTTTTAATAATTTAGATTATAATAACGCCTTTAATTCTATGATAAAGTATTTCTTATACTAAATCAAAAGATAGGTATCTTATTTGTACAATTACTGATAAAATAAAGTGGAATTTGAAAAATTAAGTACGATTTATAGATATTATTAACATACACCTACCCTCTCTTTCATTTGTATTATTCAGCGTATTATTACTATCTCTGTTCGGTAGTTCTAGTGTTAAATTCACACATTTTCAATTAAGTACATGTGTTGATTTATTCATAATTTTACTAAAGTACAATATCTTTAAAAGAAGTAGTCTTATATTGTAATATTGAAGAACGATATTTCGAACATTTTTAGTGATATTATATAATACAATAAATAAATATATAAAAACGAAATGCAATAAAGAACATTTTAAACATATTTTCAAAATTATGTGGTCTAAAAAAGAATCAAAATGAACATTTCACTTTATAGGAAAAAAAACAGAAAGTGTTTTATAGATTTCCGTCTGTCTGTCCGTCCACGCGTTATCTCAAGAAATTTTTACAAGGTGCTTTGTTCCAAAAATATCTGTATAATACATATATATAGAGGGCACTAAAGGTAAAGGGGCGATGGAATATCTTGAAAGGTTGCGGTTTTGGGAAAGAAATATTTTGGATAAAAGTTGGAGAGTAAAATGGGGAGCACAGTGACTTTGAACTTGATCCAGGGTCAAATTTAAAGGTCACTATAAGGTCAACTTCATTTTTATTGTTCCGTACCAAAACTGACAAAACGGAACACTTATGAAATCATTTGTATAAATTTGAAATTTGGCACAAAGAATTTTTCGTTCACATTTCGACCAAAAAATTCACAAGACCAAAAATTCATATTTTTCAACTTTGACCTTGAATAACTTTTCAAGGTACCGTTGGAAAACCAAACTTCTTATGAGGAGTTATAAGCGTTTTACAGGGTCAAAAAATATAAAATCTTTGGACACCATTTTGGGTTTAAAGAAGGGGGGGGGGCCTCCGAACAAATGTTGATGACGATACGTCAAGGAATCGATTGGTATGCCGCATATCGATTAATTACCGGACCCCCTGTATATTATTTTTTTGCTTAAGTCAATAAAAATCCTGGACTTAATAATAAAGCAAAATTTGTATGTTTATAGGGTTAAAAATTAATAGTAATGATCTCTCCAATCGGCGTTCGGAGTTCACCAATCGATCGGGCATGAAAAATTACCCATGAATAACAAATAATCTCAATTTTCCAAAAATGTCACTTATCCCATTTTAACTTTCAACCTTCGATATCCATTGATGGATTAATATCAGTCCACATCACAATTCGAGAACCTTTTAAAATTTATATCACTAAGTTTGAAAAATCAATTTCGAAAATGGATAAACTCTTTACAGAGTTGCCTTATAAGGCCTGCCGTGTTCTCATGTAACATTGGTTTCCCAATTCTAAAAGGAAAGCTTTACTGTTCTACAAAATTATTCCAATGCAAAAGTTACTAAAAGTATTCAAAATATTATTTAACACAATTTACCTTCATTTATTTATTTATAATTATATGCGCTTCCGCGGGGGAAATCACCCCCGGAAAACCCGTTCAACCCGACAACCTCCTACTTACACCTGCCCTACCTTAATCTAATCTACTCTAAATCTAATCTAAAAACTTAATATGTTACTTTGGTTCTTAACCTACCCCAGCCATATCATATTGTTCATGAAGGGGCAAACCCAACTCTACTCCGCCTGCCACCAGTATTCGAAAAGTGCTTCAGTTGCATCCTCCTTATCTCCAGTTGAGAGTCTGGTGCTAAAACGAAGAAGGTCTAGTCTATCTAGGTTTTCTCTAGTATAAGCTATTGTCTTATTCCTAGATCCTCTATGGATGTGATAAATCAGATTCACCTCCGATCTATTCTGTTTCAGACCTTTATTATCTATGTAGATAAATAATGTCTCTGGAAGGATAAAACCATTTCGAAGTACACTTTCATAGTAGAGGTAGTTGTCGCTTTCCATTGCACTTGCAGTGCAACTGCGATTCCGCTTTATAATAAAATTATCTGATCTGTTTATCTCAGCCATGTCGTAGAGGATATCATTAGCGTAGTATCTTATATACTCTCGACTCAAGTGTCCTAGACAAATCCAAGCACACTTTCAGACATTATTTTTCGAACACCCTGATTTTCTTGATATAGTGAGAGAAGATGTTGATCCAAACGTAGCAGCCGTAGGTTCATGTGGGTTTGACCAAAGTCAGGTAACAGAACACCTTGACCTTCGGATCAAGGATCCTGCTATAAAATATTCTTTTGATCATCTCGAATGCCTTGTGGGCCCTGACCAGGACAGTTCCTACATGTTTATTATAATACAGATCCTGATCCAACCAAACCCCTTTGCACTCGGAGATTATTTTCACAATTTTTCCATCAATTCAGTAATTAAGAAATTTTGTAAAAAATGGAGATTTATGGTTACTTTTCTTATTTTCATTTAATCTGTCCTAGCTCAGCGGATACCCTATGATGCTATAGCACAGCCTTGCTGTAAAGGAAAATAAAAAGGGGAGAAGAGGAATTAGGATGTCGAGTACTAAAAATATTCTAGAGCCTTACGTCTTAAAACCACCATATGTTGTTGGGTATTACAATAGTATGGGAGGCGTTGGTAAATAAGGTGAAATACAAGTTTGCGTCCTAATCATAAGAAAATGTGTAAAGGGTTACAAGAAATGTTTTTTTTTAATTCAATACTGCTATGTACTAGATTCTAACGAGAGTTGTTTTGCACCTCTTAAGAAATGGGGTTACTACTGTATTTTAAAATAAAACGCAATTGTTTTTGTACGGTTATTGATATTGCTGTGGAAAGTGTGTCGTGATGATAAAAATTGCCATAACCTTTACCTGAGTGATTAAATTTGCGTAAAAAAAATTGCGTAATATGTCAGGAGAAAATATTGTGCTTCGTGACCTTTTGCGCTCTTATTGGAATATGGGAGTAAGTGCAAAAGCTGCAGCAGAGTAAATTTGTCAATTTGTTAAATTGAAGGTGAAGGCATTGTCCATAGGAATACTGTAGCAATTTGGTTTAATACCATAAATCGCCACCCACATAAGCCTGGTATTGTGTGCAAAAAACGTCTACAAGATCCACATTATTTTACAAATAACCGGATTGAGATCTGCGGTAAACTGCTTCAAAATCCAATGGATGATCATTTTTGGAAAAGAATTGTAACGTGTGACGAAAAGTGGGTATTTCTGGACAATCCAGGCAAAAGAAAGCAATGGATAGGGAAAGATTAACAAGCGGTAGCGGTGGTGCGGCAAGACCATTTTGGACATAAGGTAATGCTGTCCGTTTGGTGGAATTTCGAAGGTGTTATATACTTTAAACTTGTTTCTGATGGTCAATCTGTGGACGTCACACTTTACACCAAACAGTTGGATCGTGCTTATGATATTTTGCGCACTCGATATTGTTCTATACCAACATGATAACGCTCCTGCACAGTGAGCACGTTTGACCCAGGAGAAAATTAAAAAATTTAGTGGTATTGAAGTACTACTCCACCCAGCATACAACCCGGGTATTGTGCTGTCCGATTACGGTTTGTTTCGTTCCATGGCACACTTTCTAGTAATTTATTGACTAAATTGAAAACTCTAATAAAAAAAGTAATGTAGGATATTATATCCTATTTCTTTTACATTTAGTATAATCAAACTACGCTCGAACAAAACGAAAATTTAACAATGATGTAGACTATTAAATTTATAGAAAAGCTGTGTTTTTTGGGCGATGGAGTTATAAAAGCTTAAAAGAACGGTTCGAATCCATGGAGTACGGAGTTTATTTTTCTTCTTTTGTTTTTCTCTTTTTAAGCCAACCCGAGAAAAGTGAAGGCCGTTATTAACTTGAAATTTATCTTAATGTCAGTTTTGCTCACGTTTGTGTTTAATTTTAATTGCTATGATGTGCGCAATCGACTTTTAAACACAAAAGCTTTCAATGAGCGCCATCTACTTTCCTTTAGAAGACTTAAATAACACAGAGAGCTTTTTAACTCTGTAAAATAACCGAGTTAATGTATGACAACTCTGTTGCCAAAAGAACGCAGCTAATAAGTCCTTCAAAGGCTTAGAGATCCTCGTTTCAAGAAAAGATTCATCGGACATGTAAGAAAGGATGGGTATAGGATTGCATAAGTTGAAATCTATAGAACGGCTTAGGTAGGTAGGGTCTTGGACATTTAACAAAGAAAAATGTATAACTGTATCGAAATTGTTATGATTACACTTTTCGTACTTCTAGGATACGTTAATTATCTAGATTGTGATAAGATACTCAGTATTCTGTCTCTGCTAAATATATTGTGTACTCATCTTTTGGGATGGGTTTAAGGTACTTAAGTTTTTTCAGAGTCAAACGCCAGCATAGTCAATTAAGGAAAAAAATGAAAATTTAAAAGCGAGCACCAGGTTAGTCGTACACAGAGTGTACACATGTTTGGCTAAATTTTTTTTTAATTTTAAATTTTGCCTTTTTTGTGCTCTTCGGCAAAGAGTGTCAGTTTTAAGAAATTAGAGTGAACATTTTTAATTGTTGGTGGTCTGCAAAATAAGTGCCTGACCTGAGTCTCCAAAAAAGTGTATGTGGCCGAGGCGCAATGGATGTAACTATGCCAGTGAATTTATTCAGTCGAGTGCTAACCAGTTAGAAGACTAATAAAGTCATGATATTATAAGATGGATTTAGTAATTATCACGACATTTTGGCTTCTTCATTGCCCGAAAAGTTAGGGCAACCCCAAATCTAATCTCGGAAGTACGATCAATAGCCACTGAACTGATTTACAACCAGATATTATTCAGATCAAATGCAAATTCAAGTTTCGAATTTTGGAAATGAAGGTAGACCTTCGAACTGCGGTGGGTTGGAGATCCGCAGAAACTGCGCCAGAGACAGAGCCCGTGTTTTTCATCCATATATTATAACTTTTTAAAACTGAATAAAAATTTTGGTATTAAGGAATCCGAGGCAAGAGAAAATTGGGAATTATTTTAACTTTGATAAACGTAGAGGTCCATTCGCAAGATAGAGATTGAATTGATGAGTTACTTTCCATGATACTCTTCTGTATTTTCTGTTAAAGTAAAAGGGTTTACTGGAATCATATTGGACTGCGAAGTTTTTAAGTTATTTGTGTTATGAGAGGAACCTGAATAAAGCTATTATAGTCATGTACTGAACAAGTTTTACCTCTTCGTCTCACTGAAATAAAACTTTCCATCTAAATCTTTGAAATATCATAATTAATTTCTTATACATTTTTTTCAAAATATATTTTCTTTAGTAACAAATAAACACAAAAGCCTTTCTAGCGTACTAGAGACAAGTTTGGCAGGTAAAACTTGGAAATTCAGTTTTCTTTTTAATTTCGAAATTATAAAATAAAAATATAGAAGTATGGAAAAAAGAACCCATAGTGTTTGCGACCTTAAGTCTTAAAGAACAAGAGGAAGTATTCCATTCCAGTTTTTATACGCAGATCCATATTTAACGAAGTTGTTTTCTGAAGAATTTGCACTTGTAATTAACCTATGTATTATTGCAGCTTCTCACTACTCACTACACAATTTTTGTAGATTCATCCTATAAGAGGTATTCCAGATGGAGAAATAATTACGAAATCTCAGGGGCGTATATAAATTATTATTGCAATTCCGTACAAATCCTGGAGACCTTGCTAAAATATAGTATTTTTTGTAATTGCAATAAAAGCTTGCGAAATTGAGCAGAGAATGCTAAACATGTTGCCAAGCCAGTTGATCGCAGTAACTAGTTTGCTCCAGAATATGCATTTAAAACCTGACACAAATTATGTGATTGCAGATGGGTGGTACGTCGTCAGTCTATGTACTCGCCCTCCAGCTCTTAAAGCCAATCGGGACGTACCCATTACTCTATGATTGTAGATATGAGTTTCATTAAAAGAATCATATAATTTAATAAGATACAAGCGAGAATAGTAGAATCATGAGGTTCGGAGCACATACGTAGATTGACGTCACTAATTATTGCAACCGATCAAATGGATTTACTCTGCAACTCACTGGAGATTATGGCAAAGCTATTAATATTTATAAGTACCATAGAAGATGATTTCTGTTATGAAATTTGCTGATATTCTGAACTTTCCAAAAGAAGTAACCGAACTGCATACAAATTGACACAAGCTCTCCCATAAAACGCCCGGGGCAAGAGCCTTTCACCTTTTAACCAAGCAAAAGTTAACTTCGATTGTAGTGATGCGAACGTTGCAAAATTATTTTTATGTTATTTTACAACGATGCAGTTTTTCTTCAAATCCACTTTCAGTTTTAAATAATTTAAAATTCACCACTTATTTTGGGCTACGTAATTAAATTTCGATGAAATCTACATAATTAGATCTTTGCAGAAAAAACTAAAATCCGACGGTTGAGCTCTTGATTTATGTGCGCAGGTAAGATTTTATGGAAAATGGAAGAGAAAAACCAAAATCCAGAATAAACCGAAACGATAGTTACAAAAAAATTGACTCACATGTTAAGAAATTTCATTTTTGGTTGGGATAAAATTCGCGGGACGGCTGTTAACACCACGTTCACTTTTCAGCGACTGCCACTCGACTAACGAATATTTTTACAATTCTTCAAACTTGTATAGTAAGATTAAAAAACCAACGTAGGAATCCAGTATTAAAAGTGGGGAACTGGAGTGGGCAGGTTGCATGCAAAATACCTGGTTGCTGTGCATATACTGAGAGATATTGGTAAGATACAATTGAAACTGCAGAATGAGGAAACTGATCTTGACAGTATTCGGTGGTAGTGTTTTAAACATTCAAAATGGTACTATTCTTGGTATTTAACTTCCTGTTTAAAATTAACGACAGCCTAGCATTGAAATCGCGTATTTTTCACTTTATATTCTGTACATGAAGACGTGCATGGTATCCAAGATGGTACCAATTTCATAGAATCAGCAAGCACAAAGCAACTGTGACTGTGAAGAGTTCTAAAAAAAAACTTAATAAAAAGGCGAGTGGAGTGATCAGAGGAGGAAATTTTTAATTCTTTGGAACTATCCATGTTTTACTTGGTGGTATGCTGTATTGTATACGTATAATACCAACTTTCTAAGGTAAAACTAATTTTAAGGTCACTAGCTCAACACAAAATGTCAAAATTTTGCTACACCCTCCAATTTTTGGAACTTATATTTTAATTTAGCAAGGTGAATAGTATTTCGAGTTTCGTAATTTAACTAAATTTTTTGATATTGCCAAACTCTTTGAGAGCATCGTGTGTTTGTATTTTCACCTTAGGCACCTTTTTTCTGTACACCACTTTGTCTTTATTCACAATACGTCGAGTTGTACAAGTCTTGTGATATTTACCCCTTTTTGTGTTGCCGACAGTTTGGTTGTATTTTCACTCTTGTAATAGGCCCTTTGACAAGTTTTCCCGCTATTTATTACTTCATTAACTCACGTTTTTTGGGCTTTTTCTAATTTTTCCATTACCTGACTAAAATCTTATCTATCTGACCGCACCCTGAGAGTTTTGTTTCGACTAATTATTGAACGCCATTTCCGCGCCCCAAACTTTTGGTGTACCTCAGGGTAATCATTTTGGCCTTCCGCTTTTCGTTTTATTCGTTAAAGACCTACGAACCATTTTTTGTCATTCCAGGGTCCTCATGTATGCTGACGACATGAACATGTTTAGTATCAAGGGTAATTTAACTTACGCTAAGGTGCTGCTTTGTTTTAAGTATTGCTTCAGCTCAGGCAAAAGTTCGGAAAATTTTAACCTGACAAATGTTGCAAGTTAATCCACAATCTTTGGCATTGAATTTTTATTGCGCAACAATTCAATGCCCTGGTAAGTACAATTCTTGTCAGTAGAATTGCTTCAACTACTGGGACGCAGATATATCACCGAACCCTTTACAGGAATGGAACTCACGTCCACAGAGGAGAAAATCTATAGAACTACGCCTCAAACAAACAAACTGAGTGCAAAGTGGCTGTACTATATACAACAAACAAGTTTCTCTTCCATCAATTCTTGAAGTAACGTATTGATTGTACTAGAGACCTTACAAAAGTCCATATGACCCCCGGGTAGAAAAGTTTGGAGACCCCTGATCTAGACCGTTTTCATTATTTTGTATAACAACGTACAGGATATGTGAAGAAGGACCAGAATATTTAAGTAGGATTGTCGAAACTGGAGAATTTCAGAGTGAATTTCTCTTTGTGATTATTTGGAACAGGGTAGTATGTAAAGATAAGCGCTATTCAATACCCTTCCAAACTTAAAGACATGCTACAATTTTAGTGGCTCTGTGGATAATCACAGCAAAGTAAAGGGGAAGCTGTATCTGTATCTATACATTTAACATGAGAATTTATTTAGTTACCAATGGTTTGATTTTCCTGTGATTTATATATTATACACCTTCCCTAGTTCAAAAATTGTGTAACATCATGTCCTGTTAACCAGGATTAAAAATGGAAAAACTCATTTCGGGTGAACTAATTCTTTAATTAATTCTCTTTAGAACGATTCACCTTCCTGAGATGCTCCGTATACACCGATATTGAGAGTAAGGAATAAAGAAATTATCTGTGATGATTGGAGGGACTCTACTATAGTTACTATCCCCAAAAAGGGAGACAGGATTGCATCTAGCAATTATGTTATTCAAAGTTTTGTGTTATACCAGAGGTAGCTGGGTCTCAGACTCAAAAATTTTAGAGTACAGCTATCTGGAAAACTATAAGTCACATCCAGGAATGCCTATTAATTGTTTTGAAGAATGAAAAATATTATGCTATGAAGCAAATCCCGTTCAGCTGGGACGCCCTGTATAATCTTCAAATTACTAGTTGAAACTTCTACTACTGTGTATTTTGTCCATTTGAAAAAGTCATATAAGTATCGCATATTTTATAAAGTCATATAATTCAGGAACTGTAACACGCCAATTCGACTATAAAATTTATTTTAAAGATAATAAAAAGCACACTTTATGGAGCAACATAATAAATTTGAATAAAAACGC
>QYTT01091184.1:140241-164598 GCA_006980735.1 Dasypogon diadema
GAATGCTTATATAAGTGTTTCATTCATTCAGAGTGGCAGAAAAATAGCACGAAATTTGACCAAACAGGTTATAACATATTGTGACACTTGCGAGGGACAACCATTTTTATGTTTACCTTGTTTCAATAAAATCCATTAAAGTTTTCTGAAAAAATGTTCAATTTCTACCTTTATTATATTATTTTATACTGTCAGTCACCGGTGACTGACGCGGCCTGAACGGAAAGGTCGGTGTCAGTCACCGGTGACTGACGTGGCACTCAACGTGTTAATTTATTTATAAGTCACATTTAATTGCTGAGTTTGGTCTGTATATTTGACGCTATAGAAATACTCTAAAACACGGAAGCGCAGCCTTAGTCGTAAAAGGACAATGAAAAGGGTTAGTTTGGATTATGAAATTAAATAATGTATGTGCTAATATTCATTTTAATGTTCTCGACTCAAAGCTCCTTTTTATAAGTAGGATGGTTAAGAAACTCGTAAAGCAATGTAGCTATACTGGCTTCAGTTAACACGTTTCCAGCTACATGTACGATTTTCAGTACACATCTCGATATTCCCAGCTACATGTACGATTTTCAGTACACATCTCTATAGCTGCTCCAGTGTTTTAATATCAGAGCATTATCTCCGAACCTTAAGAGTCTAAAGTTCTCTTAGTGAGAGAACCAGATCCGTCCTCTCAGTATTCACTGCAGGTATTTACTGCTAGAAAACATTTAGCTACTAATGCAACTCCTGAAGAAGTGGGAGAATATTCTGCTGAAGGATTCTTCTACACATAGTTGTGTTCATTTCACTGCTCCTTAATTTAAAGATTTAAAGGTTTTATGACGACTCGGCATCGCCCATCGCTACAATCCAGCCAATATTGCATCGAAGATAGCATCTTCCGTGTTGTTATTAAAATTTCTCTAAATATCCAGGAAGGTTGGCTGCCTCTCCTACATAAATGGATAAATGGTGTTCACTGTGTTGTGTAGTGCACTCTACCTACCTGACCTAGCGCTCATCTACAAGACTAACATGATGCCAAGACTATACTTTAACTCCCATATTTTTGTAGGAGCGGAACGTAGTACATTAATCGCATCAGACAAACCTCAAAGTAAGGTATCAAGTTAATTGACAACGAGACAACAATATGTCGTGTCGATACTTTGGAGCACCGACATGATGTTAGGTATTTTTCGCACTTTCACATTTATTTCTGTCGATATTTTTTCACGAAATATCTAGTTTAAGTCCTTTTAGAGTCCTAATGTGCACCATTTTCGCTTTGAATAGAAATTAAGATTTTCACCCTTATTCTGGACTCCATTTGGAACGGAAAAAGTTCCGAGGCCGCTTATTTGGTATTGTAAAGCAACAGCAAATACACGGGCTTCGGAACTTTTTCTGTTCCGAACAAAGTCCAGAATTAGGAAAATACCGTCTCGGTACATGGGGTCTCTTAGAGCGTTTGATGCAAACATATAATCCAAAAGCGAAGGCAGAGTTAAATATTGTAGTTTACACATACTTCCTTTTTGCAGTTGTCGAAGCACTTTCTCCTGTAAGTTTGGATAATTGGAACTTACCAAAAGTCAATCCTAAAACACAACAAACAACTTTACCACAAGTATTTTGTGGAGGGGATTTAGCCGGCTGCGCTGACACAACTGTGGAATCAGTAAATGATGGAAAAACTGCCGCCTGGTATATGCATTGCTACCTTCAGGTAAAAAGCGATTACGCCAAATTTATTTGCCAATTTATTCAATAAAATGATTGCCACATTTACAGGGACTACCGTTGGACACCCCGGCAGATCTCCCACTATTCTATACCAATATTGACTTAGTTGATATATCAGTAGAAATGTGTGGGCTCAAATTTGAGAATCCCTTTGGCTTGGCATCCGCTCCGCCTACAACTAGTGCAGCTATGATTAGGAGGGCTTTTGAACAAGGCTGGAGTTTTGCAGTCACAAAAACGTTTGGCTTGGATAAGGTACAAAGCAGTGATATATTTTACTTATAAGTCGATTCGTTCATCCAGTAAAGGTCCTACCTTTCAGGATTTGGTTACAAATGTATCGCCAAGAATTGTACGCGGTGTTACATCCGGCCACAACTATGGACCGCAACAAGGATCATTCTTGAATATTGAACTGATTTCTGAAAAATGCTGTGAATATTGGTTGAGAAGTATTACTGAACTTAAGGCTGATTTCCCCGAAAAAATCGTCATAGCCAGTATAATGTGCAGCTACAACAAAGAAGATTGGACTGAGCTTTCACAGAAGGCGCAGGCTGCTGGTGCCGATGCGCTAGAGCTAAATCTGTCATGTCCTCATGGAATGGGAGAGTCTGGAATGGGGTTGGCTTGCGGGCAGGATCCAGTACTTGTGAGGGGTATTTCCTTGTGGGTTAGAGAAGCAGTGAAAATCCCATTTTTCGTGAAGTTAACACCGAACATAACAGACATTGTTTCGATTGCAAAAGCAGCCAAAGAAGGTTCAGCTGATGGTGTTTCAGCGATCAACACAGTTCAAGGGCTGATGTCACTTAAAGCAGATGGAACGCCATGGCCAGCTGTGGGTGCTGATAAGCGAACAACGTATGGCGGCGTTTCAGGAAATGCTACCAGACCAATGGCACTGAAAGCCATTTCTTCTATAGCTAACAAACTGCCAGGATTCCCAATCCTAGGAATAGGAGGCGTTGACTCTGCTGATGCAGCGTTGCAATTCTTGCAATGTGGTGCTAGTGTAATTCAGATATGCTCAGCTATTCAAAATCAGGACTTTACTCTGATTGATGATTACTGTACTGGTTTAAAAGCATTGCTTTATCTGAAAACTAATCCACCGTCGACCAATTCTCAGCTGTGGGATGGACAATCACCACCAACTGGGAAGCATCAAAAGGGTAAACCAGTAAAACCCCTATTAGCAAGTAATGGAAAGGTATTCGTTTCTATCTTATCTAAGGACTCCTAAAAATTCAAATTTTCCTAGCCACTAGTCCATTTCGGACCCTACAAAGAAAAAAGGGAGCAGCTAATGGCAGAACTAAGAGAAGCCCAAGGACCACTTGCGTCTTTCACTAAAAACACTACAAACGAATTCACCCTTAATGGGACCCATAATATCAAGCCAGCACCAAAAATACAGGACGTTATTGGTGTGGCGCTACCGCATATAGGAACTTATAAGAGTTTAGACAACAAGAAACAAGTCGTAGCGCTCATAGATGATGTAATAAAATTGAACATTGCTGGTTTGCAGGGATGAGCTCTATTTCTTTCCAGGATTTATGTATTAATTGCGGTAAATGCTATATGACATGTGCTGATTCAGGATATCAGGCCATTACCTTCGATCCCGACACTCATTTGCCCCATGTGACAGACGACTGCACCGGATGCACACTTTGCGTCTCAGTTTGTCCAATTATTGATTGCATAAGGTAAGTTTTTGTAAAAAAAGGAATTTTGATTTTTATACTATATTTTCACAGTATGGTACCAAAACAAATACCACATATTGTGAAACGAGGACTTGGTAACGAAGAATATATCACTGGGCACGCTCTGAGCCCTATGCAGTAATGGGATACCGGATCATTCTAAATTAGTTTGATCACGTAAATAAAATACTCATCCCAGGAATAGTAAAATAAATCTTTTATACATAGTTTCTATTCCCATAAATTCCCAGTTTCGTATTAAAAAGATATATCAGTGGTTCAAATATATGTAAATGCAATTTAACAAATAAAAGAGAGAAGTTGGCAATCGAGGATCTGATTGCACCGGATGACTGACTGGAACTTTAGGCTGCTTAATTACTGTTAAATTTCTTACCAAAGAAAATGCCAAATCCGCGGAAATTTATATCAGGCTCATGGGCTTAGTTCGCCATACAGTCGATGTGATTTCTATCCCTTCGCACCCCTGAGAGAAGCGCTAGGTGACCAACTTTTTATAAGCGACATGATATTGAACTTTGTGCGCAACCTACTCATACAGCAACCGTAAAGTTGCACACATGATGTGTGTACGAGTCTAGTGCCATATCATAGAGAACACCAGTGGCTTTTAAATTAGTGCTTATCCACTCCCGTGCTCCTCTCTATCCCATGTGATATATAAAATTAAAGGGAAACCTCAGTAGAGAGGAGAGGGGCAGAAGGAAGGTAAGCACTCATTTAAAAGCCATTGATGTTCTCTACGTTATGACACTAGACTCGTACACATACCGTGTTTAGTATGCCTTCGCCGTAAAAAGTGACCAAAAAACCTTCAAGTCTCGTTGTCTCGAAAACAGTTACTGTGGTCGAACTTTATATTTATAGAGGAGTTGATTGCAATCGACAGTCGACAATCAGAATAGGGCTCATATTTGCTCGAAAGCCGGGGAGCACAAAACTAGCACGTTAGCTCCCGACAACGCACACGAATCGATTCCAAACGATTTGATAATAGAGAAGTACTTATGATATCTACGGAAACTGGAGCTGAACTTGTGAGAAATTGCCGTTGCTCAAAAAAGAAAAAAGACACACCACTATGGCAATGCCAAAATGTTTTGAAAAACGTGGGGGTAGTTGACATTCTGAACTGTGTAATTTCTAAGTGTATGCAATGCGAGCAAGGGCAAACAAGGGAATAAGTGTAATACACCACTTTTTTTATTTTGCCATTGCTGCACTGACTGAATACAGAAATACAAATGTAGAAAAAGGTTCCAATACTTTAGCCAATTTCGAATTCATCAAAAAGAAGAGAAAGGGACAAACATATGCCTGAATATTCTGATTAGAAGCCCAGATCACGATGTCCCTGGATGCAGATGCAAAACGCTACGTTAAATTCCATTCAAAATTTAATTTAAAAAAACATTTGAACTAAATCGAATAAAATTGAATAAATGAAATGTAATGCTCAAATCCCAAAGTATCAAAGATATACCTACTCTTTCAAAAATAACAAGAAAGAAAAATCGTCGTTTTTAGTTAACTTAGGAAACACACATTCATTAGGTGCATTTTTTGACAGCAGAGTAGAGAGTTGTCATATATTAACTCGGTTATTTTACAGAGTTAAAAAGCTCTGTGTTATTTAAGTCTTCTATGGGAAAATAGACGGCGCTTGTTGAAAGCTTTTATGTTTAAAAGTTCGTTTTGCTTATTTCAGCAAATAAAATAAACACAAACGCGAGCAAAACTGGCATTAAGATAAATTTCGAGTTAATAACGGCCTTTACTTATCTCTAGTTTACTTAAAAAGAGAAAAACAGAAGAAGAATAAACTCTGTACCTCATGGATTTGAGCTTTCCGTTGCCCAAAAAAACACAGTTGATCGGTATAAAAATTTGCCATTGGCATCGCTCTCAGGGCTGAAGAAGTTGATGATTTAAAAAGTCGAATTTTAGCAAATGTTTTAATTTCACCTAATAATTAAAAAAGTGGGAAAAAAATTCTCGCGAAAACGAAAAATTCTACGAACTGGCGACCAAACACGCAGTTTGTTTTTTAAAAGACCGAAATTCTTAAATTGGTCAACTCAAATGACATCAAATTACGTACAACTTTCCCATTACGTGTAACACTTTCCTGGTTCCATTTAAAATTACCTTATTCCAATAGTCATCTCACTCATGGTAAATCCCATTTTAATTAAAGCGGACTTACGCTAGTACAAAAAATCACTTTTTATTGCATTCAATGTAAAATTTACTGTACTTCCGACTGTTGTCGAGCGAGAAGACTATCGGAATAAGGGGGGAAAATTGAGACGATTGATAGTGAAACATTTGAATAACAGAAAGCGTCTTTTTTAATAACACTACCACAAACTATGTTCCCCATTTAATACTACTAAAACTTCAAGAAAATTGTAAAGACACATCTATAGATGTACAGCCGCCTTTTTATTTGTCCATCTGTCTACATAACCGAATTAATTAAAAAATATATAGTCTAATATTAAAGAAATGCAGTTGAATTGTTTGCAATAGCTTTAATAACATTAACTCCAAGCTTAAAATAAAACTAAGTGGTGAATATAAATACAAAGAACTAAATGTCACAAAATGAATAATTTAAAACAAAAATCGAAATTACAGTGTTTTCTTTGTGACAGATTCATACTGGAACAAAAAAGAAACCCGCTTAAACACCACTTTTACACACCCCTGTAAATTTGCTTTAAAACTACAATTGCTCCTGGCTCAAATGCTCAATTACAATTTAGAAATTGTTCAACAAAACTTCCGGTAATATATGGCGGTAATATATATATTCTTTCTTATTTTTCTTGTATAATAAAATCTGTTTTAGTGTTCAGTGTTGGTTTTATTGTTTTACTTTGTTTTTCCTTCTTTTGAAATAGTTATAATTATTCTTTTAATTTCTTACAGTTATTTTTATTTGCCAATAACAACGGTTTGATTGATTCAGAGCAAATACTTTCCAAGCAACAAGCCGAAAAAGCCCATTACAATTGCCAGAGCTATGTACATAACAGGAATCTGCTGTTGCCCTATTTGTGGCGGTGAATATGGATTTTGATACTGTGAAGAGGATGAAGTTGACTGCTCTTTTTGGTTTGCCTCTGCAGTTATTCTAAGCCGCAGCAATTGCTCCTGTAACAAAATTAAACAAATTAAAATCTTGAATTCTATATGGATTTTGCCGTGAAATGAAAAATTTCGAGTTATTAAATTAGTTAACACTTACTAGTCAGAAATTATTCTCCTTTAGCTATAAGCAAGGAAGACATATTTTAGTTAATATCTCACAAAATAATGACTCCCCGCATACAAAAAGTTTAAACGAATTGGTGAATGGTGGTGTGTGACTTGCCTGGACAGATTCAATGGAGGCGTATCCAGAGCGGCCCGAAATACACAACTATCAAACAAGACTGAGCGACAAACACAAACGATTGCCTAAGGTCAGTTAGATGGTTAAATGCGGTAAATATCGACTTTCTCTTATAAGACACGGGGTTCAGTTATGCTTTCACACACTCCTAAGAAAAAAGGTGTATTCAGTCCATATGGTAATAATGGCTGACGCATTAAGGAACATAATCGATGAAAAGAAACTTATCCGTCACGTGTAATTGAATCTAGAGATCATGGATAATGGATTCTGAACAACTTAATTGTTGCAATAACAAGACGCTTCTAATGATTATTGTGTTGCCGCGCAGAAAACTCTGAAGCATTGGTGAAACACTGGTGAAATTTGAATTCGGAATCTCATGAACCGCAATCCACTGCGTTATCCACTGAGCTACCGACACTCTGAATTCCGATGGAATCAATTTCGAATGTAATTTCAATGCCTTTTAATACTTTGGGGGCGTGATCACAATCTTGTATCGACACCCGCACCCGCCTAAAATTGTTGACTAAGATTCCGTTTAAAATTTCATAAGGCATAGTTCTGTAGATTTGATTTTCTGCAGACGTACAATCGAATTCATCAAAGAGAAACAATGGTTTATTTGAATACCAGTGATTGAGGCAATTCTGCTGACAGTAATAGTACTTGTGAGGCCACTGAACTGTTGCATATTTAAATTTACCAAGAAAAATTGTGAATGATTAACTTGCAACATTTGTCAGGACAAAAATAATTCCACATCTTTTCTTCCCTGAAATCCCCTCCGGCCTAAAATGTGCTATATACATCATATGGTTGCGTTCTTAGACAATGTTGTAGAAAGTTCGCTCTATAAAAATGTAGCAATAGTATTATTTTAGACGCAGCCATATACTACATACTAAAACTAGAAATGTTGCCTATTATCAAAATATCTATGCTAATAGGCCCAATAAAGATTGTATTACACTCATTTTAAAAATTAAAAATTTGTAATCCTTATTAGGTCATTACACGTTAACTCTTTCCTTACATTAGCACGCACATCAAACCTATCTCGATTAGAGCGTGACAGTCCTCGGTGTCGAAGGTTTGTAAGAATACGCATTTCCTTTCTTGCGATGCTTTCTAATCCTACGATGCTCAAAATTTGTACATAGAAATCGGACACTTAGATGGAAAAAATGTATGCTTCTCCTGAAGAATTGCTTGGAGTCTGTAATAAGCAAAATCCTCTGCTTGGTGTGTTACGTTCAGTGTCCCAGAACAAATACACTGTTCTTAAGAACTGAAGTGAGATACATGTCTAAACTATAGGAAAACCCGTTTTCCCCATTTTCTCTTTTAATTTTGGGATGTATGTGATTAACAAAGTCACTCTGATAAAACTCGCTAAAATTGCATTATCTTCCCCATGTTGACATGCAGAGTTTGCAATTACGATCGTACAATCAATAACCGGCGTCCACATCGTTTCAGGTGTTTAACATAAAAGCAGCGACCAAGCAATAACAGTTCAGCTCCTTAGGCAGACCGTGAACGCCTTTTCTCTACTTTTGGCCCAACGATGCCTCGCCTGAGAGCTGTAGACTGTGAGGTATTTATTGCTTGCAGTACAGAATGAGTAAGACGGAAGGTCTCAGGCAAGTCATCGATGAGCAAAAATTCGTGAAAAAGCGTTCACTGTTTGCCTTAGGAGCTGAACAGTTTTTCTGATATTACTTGGTCGATGACAAAAGTGTTATGGAAAGCGCCAAGATTTAAGCGTTCTTGGCTTGAGGACAAGTAAAACTGTTACCAAGGTTATGTAACGTATCCTCAAACCCCCTTTTTGGGTTCAACTCATCTTACAAAAATTAACTACAATGCAAATTTCTGGCTTTGCTCTGTTTTACAAGGAGGAGTTTAACGCGCATATCAATTCAGGACTTTCAGTATTTGATATATAAATACACTAGCAGAATTATGCGGAATATACATTTTTGAGCCTAATGGTATCTTTAATTCCCGCTAAAGAGAAGAGAAGAAATTACATCAAAATAATTTATATTCAGACTAGAACTAATGTGCTATTCCAATGAAATAAATAAATTTGTACAAGACTATTAGGAAAATACTTCACTGCTTACCTTTAGCTTAAGATTTTCTTGTCTCAATAGGCTCTGCTCTTCCTGTAGCTGCCTCACCTCTGCCGTAGCCCGCACGTAATCATTAAGAAAGTCTTCCTTTGACTATAAATAAAAAACATTTTAAGAAAATCAATTTGAATTAAGAGAAAATTTCATTTTCCTTTCTTCAACAGAATAAAATCAAACATTTTTGGGATTAATGTATACAAATCAAAATATAATTTTCGGTAAGCAAGATTTAAAAAGAAAAAATTCAAAATGGTCCATTGATGGTGCACTCTTACAAAATAATCACTTTCAAATTAAATATGTAATACCTTTTCATCACCTCCAGCTTTAGCGGTTGCAGTTTTTGCTGTTGCTTCATTTGGAGCTACAAAAATTATAAATTTATAAAAATTTATTCAGATGAAAATAAACACCATTTACCAGTTGTGTCACCGGGAGGAGATTTTTCCGGTAACTCAAAAACACATCGCAATTTCGTATCCATAAGAGCTTCTGACTGCACATCTTTCCACTGTAACATAGCCTGGCTAATGGTTAAGACTTTAATGAAAATGTGAAATGTTTACCAATACGTCATAATCTATCTTTTGATCAGAAATTAACTCATCTGGAACCACCATACTCTGAACCATAAATTTATGTTTGTTTTTCTCATTAGGATCAAATGCTATTGCTTGCAGACAAACTAAAAGTTTTAGAAATATTTATAACCTGTATTATTACATATAGCGACATTACTTACTATCTACCGTCGTTGTGCTGTGAGGTTCTACAACACCGAAATTGGGTCGAACGCAATATTTTCTAGGAGCCGTTGTTTTGATCTTAAACAATATATCGCGATCTGTCGGGTTAGTCAGTCGCAATACAGTAAGAACTGGCTTTGTAAAAGGCCCTGTAAAGAATAAAATATTTTAACGCTGATACAGCGAAAATTTTTAATTTCTAGATGTAAATCACAAATGTTTTCATTTGATATAAATTTATGTTATTGGCCAGGTGAATTGTCTCTAGATACGTTCTTTATTGCTATAGTGAGGCGCATATCATAAATACGTTGACGAAGAAAAATTTGTGTACAGCCATCAATGACTGCCCTATGCTTTATATTTCAGATGATATGATGATTTTAAATATTGCCAGAATCCCCAAATTTTTTGCTTTTTCGAATTTTTCAAAAAATCATAACTGCAAAAATAATTGGCCAAAAACCAAAATATTTTACATAAATGAACCGTTTAACGAAATTTAAATCTGTCAATTTTCAATGGAATGACCCTATCGCAAAAATCTCAAATATCTTTTTGCTTCTTTTCATAACAAAACAACAACTACTACTATTTCTTTTTGGAAGTACTTAGCTTATCCGGGTGATTCCAAAAACTGCAATTTTTCTCATGAAATCAGGACATTGAAATTGCAGACATTGATTGTAAACACAAACAAGAATGAAAATATATAAATTTAAGGATTGCAATTAATTTCAAAAAAGCCGGTGTGATATGTTGCTAATAGCAAAAGGCTTCGATCTTATAATTATGATGCCGATTTTGTTTGCCGAATGCATGCGAAGAGGAGATCCAACTATTTACTACATATGTATATTGAAATTTGTCAAAATCTTCATAATTGCAATTTTTGCAATTCGCCCTCAATTTTGCTTGTGTTTACAAGTAGTCTGTGATTACAACGTTCATACCGACGAACCAAATTAAAAATTTTGAGAACAAATCCACAATTTTTTAACTCTGCAAACGTACTGTACTTGTCTTCATAATACGGTTAATATTCATCCACCAAATACTTTCTGTTTTAATGACAAAAATTTAAATGATTTTATTTATTTAAGAATAACTTCAAACGAAAGTTTAATCCACCGAATTCGTAATAGTTTCTTTGAGAAATTATTCAGCATATAAAAAAATGTAAAAAGCGATCACCTTAGTGCCTCTAAAGCACCACACCAATTTTTATAAAAATCCTTAATTTTTAACCTTCTCCTCACTACTCGCGAATGAGACACTAATCGACTGATTCAAGTGCTGGAAGCTCGATACTGCCGACTCGATAATGTTTTGTGAGAAGATAAACTTTTATTTAAAATACAACGCAATTTTAAAATAATGTACGGAAATACTCTCTATAAACTTTTACTGCAACACAACTGAAAAACAAATGATTTTATTTAAGCTTGAACTGAACCAGCGACATTTCGATTGCCGGTTGAGTGCTCTTATGAACTCATCTATCCAAGTGACTATTTTTTCATGCTTAATAACCTACAAACAATTAGAATTTGTTTTTGCCTATCTTTTGAAAGCATTAACAGTAATGAGTGATGGACCCATGTACTAAAAAAGACGATCAAATCCTTCAATGAAGGAGAAAAACTCCTAAATAAAGAAAAATTTCTAAGTGAAGAATTCTTTTAAAAAAAGAAAATTTTTTAAAAATAAAGGAAAATTGGGGAAAAGATTTTATTGGATTAGAACCAAAAATTTCAATGGATTCGTTTGATTTATTTGCTTAAGCATTAGTAAAAAGCAACGAAATCATCCATGGATAGATAGGATTTTTTCCACCTAATTAATAGGATAGATGAAAAAATAGCTTTATATATATATATAATAATAGCGAAGGCAGTTTGAAGCAACGTCAACAGAATATGGAATGCGACATTTTAATGCCTTAAAAGTCGAGTCTAAGAAAGCAGTTTTCCTAGAATTCAAAAGAGCATTTGAAACAATCTATCGTGAAATTTTAAGGAAATTTAGAATTGCAAATAATGAATAATAATGAATTCTAATCGCTGAATGGCTTTTTGCTTTAAAACAATACATGACAACATTATCTCTGGATAAATGTCTAGTATATACCGAAGACATAAATAAGGAAACAATGGCCAGTTGTATGAAAGAGGACTTAAATAATGGGTCATATGAGGGAAGCTTTAGTCCCTGCCATACAAAAATGTCACGCGTGAGAGTTATGATGGGAAGGTCGGGCCATATTTTAGGCACTATGTATTTTTATGACGAAAATAGCGGCTGATAAAGATAACAAGTAAAACCTTAACACTTCCGGCAGTAGGGATCAAAAAGATAGAACTCAGGTGCAGTCTCATTAAGTTTTTACGATTACTACACGAAAGTTGATCACGATTTTCATAGACCGCTTTACAAAGAAAGTGTCTAATATTGCGATAAGTTTGTGCCGTATTTTATCTAGTTATTCGATTTAGGTTTTTGCGTACAACCTCATTTATTTAAAAGATATGTTCTGGCCCATCTAGGGGAGGATGATAATTACATATTTCTCATTCCACATTTCCAAACGTTCTATTCTACAAGAATCTTACAGAGTCCAGTGCGTTACACTTTGTAATGCTTTAGTAACACATTTTGTGAGAGCAATCCCACTTGGTGCTTACGAACCTCCCTTAAAAATTTTTCTATTTTAATAAACGCTTATGAGCATCTATACCTAGATTTATTTATTTTTTCTTTTGGTTTTTATTTTTTAGAGTTCCCTAGCCTAATTTTGAGTGGTCTACATTCAAACTTAATTAAGTGCATTTAGATAAGGTTTAATGTCTTTAAAAGTAAAACACATTTTTTGTGTCTTAAAAAAACTTATTTGTTCTTTTCTTTTTAAATTTAAGTATACCGAACAACCGAGTATCAAAATTTACAAATTAATTTACTCGGAAATTTGTAAAAATTCACGAAAGCTCAAAAATTTGAAACCTTACTAGAGAGACATATTTAAATTTTGAATATAGATCCGTCAGTTTTAAATTGAAAATCATATTATGGATTATGTATAACATCGTAAATCTCGTTGAATCTTTATCCGAAATAAATATTATTATTATTATTATTTAATCGCATTATCGGAAGATAAGCTTCTGGATCTATTTCCGATATTATGGACCTCCACCGAACTTTTACACAGTATCAGACATTTGTTTGACATACAGTCAAACCTCTCTAAGTTGTAATCGCATTTGCTAGTGAAACCAATTCGAGTTAAGAAAGTTTCCCTGTTAGGGAGTTAGGGAATTATGAAGAAAAAATCCAAGGGAGTGACTTATGAGAGGCAGAAATTTCGATTTAAGGAAAATTGACTGTAGACTGAATTTACACATCTTTCTCAAGCCGATATCTCAAAAAGAAAAAACACTTGTTATTGAATCAAATTTTTAGAATTTTTATTTTTAACAAAATGGTAAGCTTTTGAATTTTTCCTGATGATTTTAAGGTATAAAAATACTTGTTTTAAGCTTAAAAATAATTTTATTGAAAACTCTGGGCAGAGGCTCATAAATTTAATAAAAAAAGACAAATGTTGGAAACAAGGCACAATTTCTGGCATGACTTTTTTACTGTAGAACATCCCAGTGGCTTCCCAAGTATAATTCTCATTAGTAGAATTGCATCAACCAATGGTACCCAGCTAGCTAATAATTGTAATTCGAAGGCAAAAGGACTGATATCTCGGGGACTAGTGCGAGAGTACCTCAATTTGATTTCACTATTGAAATATTCGGGTATTTGAAACTAAGTTACCGTTATTTTATCAAGAAAAGAAAATATTCTAGATACAACTACGGACGTGACAAAATTGGGAGTGAACCAACTTCAGAGCGTTTAACTAGATTTTAAAACTTCGCGAAATACCCAGGTCAAAAAGTTTTTTTATCTATTATTTGTTTAAATCAAAAAATACAGTAGTTATAAACGTCAAAAGCAAAACTCACTATAATTAGATTTTTTAGGAAATAAAGCAAAATAGATTACGGATGCTACATTTCCTCCTATGCGGAAAATTTCTGATAAATCCAAATTTAATGCTAAAGTAGGATAATTATATCGAATTTTGTGGATAGGTAAAACGCTTGTAAACAGGTCCTAGACATATTTTCTTTTATTAAAATAACTATTTTTTGTCACTTCATAACTAAGGATAGAGTTGAAAAAATATTAAGTTAAATATCTTTTTTAAATAAAATGATTGATAAGTTTTCATATACATACAAAGGTCCATTTTATTGACTTCAGACAGTAATTGCAAGTTTTATATGTTCTTCGTCAAAAAATGCACAATAGTGACATTGTTTTTTATACTAGATATTTATTCCTTTGTGCCTTATATAGGTAACGGTTTTTACGTTGCATTTTCTCCTTTTTTCAAATCCTAAATGAAAAGTTTCTGAATATAACAGAGGTGATACATTGTGTATAACTTACCAAATACAATTTTAATATTCGGGTTTCGAATTTTTCGAATTGGGTCGACCTTTCTTGGAAAATGCACATATACGTTGTAGATGAGAGAACAAAATATTCGAATATAACAAATGCAATATCCTTTTGCTAAAGACAATCCGTCCCTTCGTGCCACCAAAAAATGTGGCATGAATCATCTTATGAAGACCATATCATATATTACATAAAGTTCTCGGTTGAATTAGAAATTTGATGGATATAGTATGACATATTATATAATACGTTCATAAGAAAATTACATGCTGCTGCTAATATTGACGTTAGTACGAATTTATGGATGGAAACAAAAAACTGCAAAACTTATCTGGGAGTTACTTTCCTTCCACATTATACTTGAAAATAAATTAAAACGTATCAATATATGTAGTAAGGATATGTCGGAAAATGCCTGGAAAATATTTTACGCGAATTGAAATTAATTTTATTTAAATGGGAGATACCATTGGAGAAAGTAAGTACATCAGATAATAGAGCGAATATAAAAAAGCTGCAAAAGAACTGGTTGATAAAAGCAACCATTTAAGTTGTCTCGCTGATATGATTAACTTAATTGCGGGAAACATCCTGGATGATAATCCTGTTAAAGGTTTGGTGAATGTATTTCTTTAAGCAAAGTACGTTTGCCGCTGAAAAATCGAGAAAGGCGTACTGTCACGAAATCTATTATTTTGAAATTGATACAGTCGTGTGCGACATGGCAGAATTCGGCTTTTTATATGTCCGAGAGTTTTTTACTATTACCAGTTATACTAAACACTCCCAACACATCGGTGAGGTACTAACAGCTGATGAAATTCAATTAATAAAAGAAATTATTTTGTGTCCTCGACCTTTAGAGGAAATAACACAAGAAATATGCGATGAGAAAGAAACTACATTTTGGGAAATAATTCCACTGATACGGTACCTCGAAACTAAGAAACATTCGATAGAAACGTTTAAAAATATTTCGAAAACATAACAGAAACATAAGAAATTAATAGGCAAGTGCCTATTATATGAGGTCTTTGTATTTTATATTATTTAAACGCAAAAGAATTTGTTTGCTACAAATAAATTTGAAATTTCTGTGGTCCGATCATGCTAATCTACAAACTCAACCTTACAAATAAAATAATAAACTCCCATACCAAATTTCAGCTTTCTACATTGCTCCATTCGCCCGTAATCATGTTAACAGACGGACAATCGGACATGCATAAATCGATATTACTTTTGATCCTGAGTAGGAATCTAGGAACCTTTTATGGGTTTACGATGACTCCTTCAAGATGTTACACACGGTAGATCAAACTTATTAAGGTATTTGTTATACAAAGACCTTAAAAATGGTAGCATTTGGAAATATCATATATATCGAAACAGGCTATGCTATATAAGTCAACATGTTATAGAACAGAATTGATAACAATTTGTTAAATGATATTGAAACTGCAGCAACCAAACACACATTTAGTTAGCCTCATAGCCATATAAAACTCCTGGACCGCGCAATGCCCTGTCTCACATGGGCACACTTTTTCTGGTCTTCTTCTTATCAAATCGTTCTTAGACGAAACGAGAGGCAACTACTTTTAACTTTTTCATTCACATTGCTCGCAATGCAGCTGACACCGATGAAGTGCCACTGGAATCAACCTTAGACGGAATGAGACGACCTGAGAAAAGTGATCCCATTTTGCTACCAAGTATAGTATTACGACGCGGTCCACTTCTTTATGTCGGTGGTTAGCCTGCTTTTGGCCAAACAAAACATCTGCTTAGCCGTGAGTTTTGAATGACGTTTTTCTAACGAGAATTCAGTTGTTATTAGTCGTGTGTTGCTGCATTTTGTCTAGTTTTATTTACAACTCGCATCCTCGACCTCTGGTCAAACGAAACAGAAACCAATCTGATCGAGCTTTGGAACACAAATACAAAACTCATTCCACGTCTTCAGTCACTAGCGATAAAACTAATGACAATAATCGCAATATTAGTTCCGGTAAAGAGGCTATTTTCGGTAGCTGGGAACATTACTACCGATTACAGATCCCTATTAACGAGGAAACATGGAGATCGCCTCTTATTTTTGTCATCTCTGGACGTAGAAGACTAGAGCCCGACATTATAAATGCAATATATTTTCGTATTAAATCAACAGCCCAAAGAAATTGTATTTTTTATATTATCTTTTAGTTTATGCTGTCAATAAACCAAGGTATAAGTAATTCTGCTTTTCCTTTAGAGTACGATAGAAATTCTGTTAAACATATCATCATCCACTTTTCTGTCCAAACTGTTGAGGCAAACCAATGAGATGCGTCATTCAGCGGATTGTTTACACGATTTTAAGAAGAGACGATATTTTTACATTTATCTAATAGTCGGGAAAAAACAAATGTGCATTGTATTCAATTTATAAAAGCGATTTCCACAATTTTTTAAGCAAAAAAATCAATTTTTCAATAGAAATATCCCGTGGTTGTACAGACTAATCCAGACACTTTTGTCTGTTTCCATGTGTTCAACAAAACTGTCCAGACTAATCCGAGCAGTCTCGTCTCATGGAAAAAAAAACTATTTTCAACTTTCTCTCTTAATTTTGGAACACGAGGTTCCGTTCCTAATTTTTCTTAAAAGCCATCGCCCGTGTATTATAGAAAACTTTTATTGTTATAATTTCCTGCTTTCGAAACATTTTTATTAAATCGCGACTAATTTATTTTAAGAGTTTAATTTTAGCGATATATTTGGTAAGGGTCTGTCAATTACTTTTTCTCTGCAATTTCGAAATTAATATTTTATCCTGCCACATTATCTTGTCTAGTTTTATCTTCAGCTCAGTGTGGGCTTGTAAGATTTCTGGACAGATTTGAAGAACTAACCCTTTTGGGTTGTCATGCAGTACTTATTAAAATATGCAGAAATTGCAGGCAAATCTGGTGCCATCGTTACCTCAGGGCAAAGGGTGAACGATCAAAGGTGACAATTGGTCATTAAGTGCTCCACAACGCAACACATTTCAGCGCAAACGCATTTCTTCTTGTTGCTCCACGACTTCTGTAAACATTTTTTGTGCAAATTATTGAACATATAAGTGCGCCTTGAAACCAATTTCATATAATCATAATGAAATGAATGCACGTGAGTCATTTGTAGGCCATGAGTAAATTTCGATCGAAAAATCAATTTTTAATACAAAAACAATGCTACCACTGACTCCTCTCCACCCTCCATCAATAGGCAGCGCATTTCTATTTCCAGTCAGGAAAACCATAGTCAATGGACTGACACTGTTCGCGATATGTGTAGCAATAACAGCTGCAGTATGTCCCAAATTCCAACCCGAAATCAATCACGCACCATCAAGCCGTGGCGCATATGGAGTGCGACAAAAATGAAGCAATAAATAAATTAATAAATTGTATTCTGCAATGAACTTGCCCTGTTCTTTGCAATCTGTAAAATCATCACCGCTTCGAATAAAAATAGAATATAAACCCTGCTGTCTGTCAAAAATAAATTGCAGATGAGAAATAAATTACAAGCCAAACGCATCCCATTTAAAATGCCAACAAATGCCAATTGCAGATATTCCCCAAATAAATGCAGTCATTAATATATTTGAAGCGTTTTTCGTGTTTTCAAACTGTTGACAAGATTTTCTTTTTCCAACATCTCCACCATTCTCACAACCACAACTACAATTTCCATTAAGGTCGCTTTGCAACCAAATTTTTTCCTTGTACTTTTACATACCACGGAATCGAAGTTCACTAGGTGGATCACAAATTAACAACTGCTCCTTCTTCTCCATTTTTATCACTTTTTTCGATCCTCAAACACACAAAGCACACACGAATTAATCTGGAGAATTTAGACTTATTTATAAGAACGTCCTGATGCAGTACCAACGGTATTTTCTTGATAAAAACGCCCCGGTTCTTAATCCAGCTTTTTTGGCAAGTAATCTAACGCATGCGTCATATTTTGAAAAAGTATGGCGCTGATTATAGCCACTGCTTTAGCCGGGAACTGCCACATAAATAATACAGCGAAGTAAGGTTCAATTGTGACATGTTCGAAATTTGTCTTATTAGATTTTAAAATAAATGTGAATTAAATTGTTCAAGTAATTCTAATAAAGACATCCTTAAAAACCTCTTTTAGAAAATTTCACCAAAAATTTATCACAACATAAGATCTTAATTCGGTTATTTCCTTAAGCCTGATAATGAGTTCGTGTGAACTCATGGGAGTTTCCTATTGACATATAAATATGGACTGAGCATCTTACTTGCCGATAAAATTTTATTACAGACTAATAAAAGTTTTTGTTTCACATACAATTTTGTTAAGCAACAATTGCTTTAGGACGAACCGAGAAAGTTTATGACGCACTGCTAAGATTACATAGAAATTTGTGCCATTTTGCAAGTAAGCATGCCCTCCCTATTTCTTCCTTTCAAATTGACAGTTTGGGTTAACCCAGAAAATTCTCGCCCAAGCTGTCAAACACGCACACATTCAGAAATTTTTTTGCTTCACCTAAGTTGCATGCAATTTGTTCTTGTTCCGCTCCTTTTCTGTTCTCTCCTCTATGATGGCACCACTTTTATATTGCTGCCTCTTTTCCGATAAGTATTCTCCATTGCACTGTAAATTCAATTTTACCCATAAGGCACTGAAAAACCGAAAGTGATGGTACTACATACTCTCTCGTTTCCGATAAGTATTCTGTGCCTAGGATAAAATAGCTTTGTTAGAGGTCAGTGGAGTTTCCAAGCAATTTTTCATGACGTCGCGAAATTTTCGCTCGTGATAATTTCCTTTGCAGTTTTTTACTTTTAAGTTGGCTATACAACAATACAAATGACAAATTCCACCAACCTGAACATTACAAATGAAGAAGTTCACAAGTTTATATAAAAACAAATCCGAATAATGTCAAGTTTAGGAATACAATGGGTTTGAGATTGGATTACTTGGAAATTTGTTTTGTGGGTTTTCCCACAGATGGCAGTATTTAAAGAGAGTTGTTTTCTATTTCGCCAGTACTGAATTTAGTTTGTTGTTTTTGAATTAACAATTAACTCTATAACGGAATAACGGCTCAATAAATTTAGCTAGTTTTTTGTGTGAGAAATAATTAAAGTGCAATTAATGAATTCCGATGCCCACAAAAAGCTTTGTTTTTGGAATTTCATGCAGTAATGTTTGCATTTAGGCCAACCTTTCATAAAATTACAGGGAAATTTATTGTGTTTTAGTTGCCACTAAAGTTTATTACAAAGGTTCCTTCCCTGTTGCAATGTTTCCTACATTTCCCCTCCGTTACATACCAAATTCTACATCTCTTTACAACGGAGGTTTCAAGAAGGTAGAAGTACGATGCAATAATGTGCACATGCGTCGCATTTATGTTTACAGAAATGTAAAACTTTTGTTCGCGATTCGGTTTCACTTTTGCTTTCCTTCATGAAACGCTTAGTTGACAATAACACGCCTCCTCGAGAGGCTGTTTAATACGAGTCCTTTGCTTAGATGTGTATGTTAGCATCCTCCAGGTGGTCAAAGTCACATTCCGTTAATTTTTAAGTGAAAGTCGTTAAACTGTTAAGTGGTTCTAAAGTGATTTTTTATCGTTTGGGGTATATCCCCGTGAGTCAATGTTCCTGAGAGTACCAATTTCTAATTTTGTGGGTTTTTTTTTACTGAAAAAGTGCAACGTGAGAAGCCCCCTCAAGCAACCCAGGAGCACTGTAGTTACTTTGAGTGTTTGTTAGTGATGATGGCCTAATTGATTAATAATGAATTGAAGGCAGAATGTGCCTAGTTAACCGGTTCCAGTAAAGAGAGGAGAGGTACTTTTTGGACTATCGACAAGCAAAAAGGTATTTAATGTGGTCTACCCTCGACAAAAGAGGGTTGTATTCAATGTAATATTATATTTTCGGGTTAACTTAGTATTAAAGCTCGTTGTGGACATCAGGTCAATTTTGGAGTCTTGTACATTTTTAATACGTATAATAGCGTTGCCCAAAACAAAGGCAAATGTGTATTTACGCCGTGTGTTTGTATTCCGTTAGGATAGTCCTTGTAACCTAATCACATGCAGCGTTCGATCATTCTTCAAGGCATTTTATGTTTACAAATATTTTGGACAGTATTTGCCTTTGTTTTAATAAAAGTGGGAAATACGTTGTTAATAGATCCCGCAGATCTTAATTTCTTACGTGTTTTTCTCTAATAATAAAAGTGTGTTAATTTCCATTAAAGGTTTAATCACTTGCGAACTGTGAGGAAATTCTTTTTAGCAGTAATTCGACCTAGGATATTGTTCGGAACAACATTACACAAGCGGATTGTCTACGAAAACGAAGCATCGCTCCAAGTTCCTATTGTGCTATGCTACCATGGGGTCATTTGAGGCACCTATCCTCCTGCTCGCCAAGACTAAGCAGTCGCATACAATATGCTCCACCGTCTCAGTATCCTCCAGGCACAGTCTGCCGTATAGTCAGACAAACTAACCATCTGGAACGTTCCTTGCTTCATACTTAGAACTTTTCTATTGGTCATTGCACACGACAGCCTAATTACTTTTTAGTCTGTCGGCAAGTTATCATATTTTCCTACCGATTTTGTTGTTCTTTTATGACCCATTTCTCGATTAGGTCTTTCACCATGCCATCCCCAGTGGCCTTGGAAAGTCCATTGTCGCGCCTTGGCGCCTCCCTGAGATGAGCTCAGACTGACAACTTTGAGCGGTTGTCCATCTGCCCTTCCACAGCCCCTTCTACAGAAGCAGTCCTCCGCCCGGTACCAGAGCTTAAGCCCTTGAGCCTCTTTACAGGGTACTACCACTTTTGGAGTTGATGCTGCTGTCGACATAGTGGCGTCCCATGAGATCAGCTCCTCAACCTTTTGACTTTGATCACTTTTTCGGTCGCCTCTGAAGACTTTAGGTTCTGTCTGCGTCCTTTTTTCTGTTTTGGCAGCCTTTGCTCTTCTTCCTGGTCTGGCCCAGTCCGTCCGGTCTGTTTCATCTGTACATGTGTTTCATTCGTGGGTTCGGCTGACCTCTTGACACCTTTAGGCGCCAGATTATCCACCTTGACAATAAATGGCACGCCTAGAATCCGTGTGGGATTTGTGTATCTATCTTTGGGATCGGCGCCAAATCCAAGACGCTCATCGAGAACAGCCGGCGTACCCCTGTGTCGAGACCTCGAGCAACTCCGATTAATAAACACGTCGTTCAGTCTTAGATCAAGGTTGAAGCTAGCGGCACCTGGAAGAACTGTCCTTTGAACCTGTAAAATCCCTATAACTCCTCACAAGGATAGCACAGTAATTTCATGCCAAAAAAATTGTGGCTCACTTGTAACATTTTTCGGGTTAATATCGCCATTTTCCTCTTCCCTAATTTTCCTCCGCCTAAACTGTCCTTTGTGCACCATAGGGTTGTCCCTTGAGTTTTGGGCAACACCTTTAAGACATTGACTGCCGCAATTAGCATAAAAGCTTTCGTGAGAGACTTCCGTGTTAAAATGCCTTTGTCGTGAGAGAGCTTTCGAATGCTCACAACATTTAACGGCAGTCAACGTGTTAAAAAAAAGAACAAGAATTCATTTGAAAAAGTACAGTTGCAACTTTCCAACTGTATCTTAGTTGCCCGAATAAGTTGTATCCTTGAAAAGTCACTCAAGGTCAAACAAAGTTAAAAAATGTTAATTTTGTGGTCAATGCGGATAAAAATCCGGTCGAAATTGACGACAAAATTAACATTTTTCAACTTTGATTTTGAATAACTTTTCAAGTACACAACCGATCGAGCCAAGTAAGGTATGTTGGAAAGTCACAAGCATCCTTTTTTAAATGAATCCTTGGTCGTTATCCTGTAATATTCATTTGAGGAGTTACGTATATAAGTATTTTACAGGGTCAAAGGACATAAAATGTTTGGAAGTTATTTTGAGGAGAACGACACGATTTTAAGGGGGGGGGGGGGGGTTCTTCAAACAAACGTTGTTCAGGACACTTCAAGGAATCGATTGGTATATCGCATATGGATTAATTACCGGAAACGCTGTATAATTCATGCAAGATTCTCGTTTGTAAAAGTAAGCGATACGAAAGACACTCAACTTTTGTGAACAAAAGAAAGGGGTAATACAGGCGCGACATTAAAGAAATTAAAATTAAAGCAAACTCTTTCTTAAGTGATATGTGTTTTCTCATACATCGAAATTCTCCAAGTGAAGAGCATTGGATGTTCGCTACATTCGTTAGAATACTTGAAAACAGCTGTAGCCCTGTCTGTATAAGTGTTTTTCTGGTATCTGCATTTGAATTTGACCTTCTAATCAATCATGAGATCTCTGTAGATGCAAGAAGTATTCAAATGTTTGCATTCTTTGGAATAAAAAAAGTGAAACACATCGGGGATGCCAACACATTCAAAACAGCGACGTGATCCCAATACATAAATCAAAACGTTTTTATTGATGGCCTATAAAATTTTCATGAAATTGGGCATATAATTTCATGAATTTCCATAAGAACGGGAACGTCTCTTAAAAGCCCTTTATCATAATAATCACCTTTATCGTAAAACGCAAAACTCTTTACCTAACATCCCAGGAGTAATAAATTACATAATTCTAATTGCATTCTCAAGAAATCGTCGCTTATTAACCTGGTGCATCTGATTTCATCCTACGTAAGAGATGTCTCGACGAGAGTAGTGACATGATTCAGATAATTCCTGAAATGTTACAGCATCCATTCTAGAAATTAACATCCTTGCCTCCTTGCAGTCTGTTTGTATGTGCCGACATATATATCTTAAATAATTTTCGAATCTTTCAGTTCATTAAAGTTTTACAGCTCAATTTTACGAAATTATGTTTGTTGTAGGGTTGCGTTCTGTAAAGATTGACCTCCTATAATTTTCTACAGTAGGTACTAAATCTGAAGATAAGAAGACACCTAACTTTATCCTTTGCGATTTTACGATTCAGTCAACCGATGTGAGATAAGAGTCACAGGGTGGTAAATTACACAAATAAATTCTTGCAGGATATTGCGTGAACGTCCCAGCATGATGGTGTAATTCACCCATTCCGTCGAATTATTTACAGAGCAACCATACTCCTGCAGCTGTGTTGTTTATCGCATCAACGGAATTTATTGTACATTTCGAGATAATGTATGATTTTAGCATATTCAGAAAAGACCGGATTTTGGCCATTTGTCTCCTCGAGTAGTCAAGTAATTTTCATCTGAAAGTCGAATGCAGGGTATTGATATAAATGTTTGAAAGTGTGGATTACTTCGAAATGAACAAAAATTTATATGAATGGCAAGATTCCACGAGAAAATTTAAGATTGCGTTACATAGATTTTTACTCAGGACCGGTTTTGGGTAGTTAGGTTAGGAGATATTTGGCCGCCCCTATCAATGGGAATCGCGAATGGATTCATAACCGAATGCATGTATTTTAATTTTATGTAGATCAAAAATGTATACAAGATACAGACAGAGAAGTAACAAGATATACCTCCCTGCTGTATAGTGTCCCAACAAGAGTCGAAAATTTTAATTTGGCGCCATTTTTGCTGCTGTACGTTGACAGTTAAACCATTATGACAGTTCGGTGGTAGACAGTCTGCCAAATATTTAAAATGGATCAATATTCGACACAATAACGCATTCTTATTGTTAAAGATTATTTCAAAAACGGTAATAGTTTGACTGCTACAATTCGCAAATTGCGTCCAATTTTTGGTAGACAAAATATTCGAAATGTTTGTGCCTCAAATGGATGGTATAGATCTCGAAGACATGTGATTCCAACAGGATGGCGCCACTTGCCATACATCATGTGAAACAAGCTGTGTTTTTTTGCACAAGATCCATACAGATCTCAAGATCGGGATCTCACTTAGGCACGTAACTGCAACAACAACACAAGATCCGACCTTTATACAGATCTTGTATCTGGATCTTTAAAGATCTGGAAATTAGTACTCATTTTCATATGTAGGTGCATTATTCTAGT